>PKMM01019312.1:1161477-1186490 GCA_002933915.1 Eutrema heterophyllum
AAAAATAATTAAGAGAATCTTAAATTTAATAATATAATAATAAAGAAATCTTAAATTTAATAATATAATAATAAAGAATATTCTTTTTGACGTGAGATTTGGTGTTGTGGGTTGGAGATGGAAAACACCTAAACACCAAATTTGGTGTGATTTTCACACCAAATTTGGTGTAGGGGTTGGAGTTGCTCTAACATATGTGATAGGTTTCATACCCAGCAAATTATATGATCTACAACAAATTAATGTTATTATACATAGAATCACTATTCAGCAATTACGTGAGTGTATCTACGGCAATGAAACATGTCTATGTGGCAAGATGCTAGTACTTGTGGTTAGACAAGAATTCCATATAAAAATAAAGGTCATAAGCACTTCAAATCAGTTCGGAAACCATTACAATGAAGGAACGATATACATAGCTTCTTGGCAACCAGTAAAAGTCACAATAATGATAAAAAGAAAAGATAAACTTTTTTTTTTTTTTTGGTAAAATGCTAAGATTTATACCATTTAATTTTTGTTACAGCGAAAGCAGATTAACTAAAAAGAAAACTACTGACAAAACGAAACAACGACAAATAATATAGCAGACAACACCGAAAGGCTAAGGAACCGGAAAACGAGACATAAAAAATAAACACCGAAACAAAACCAGACGAGAAACCAGCAGTCACCCACCAAAACGCGAAACCATCCCGTTTTGCCGTAGCTCTGAAGAACTAGAGTTCTCATCGTTGTTGCCACGAGCATCCTCCCGAGGCCAATCCTCAAACCTCAGGAAGGGGATGCCTATAGCTTCTCTGAGAACTGACATGATTTCCGAAGTCCGTAACGGACTAACTTGCACTGGCGACACGGGGGTCCGAGCGGGAAATCGGAAAGTCACCTTCTACCGCCATTCCCGTGAAAACCGTAGTGTCCTCAGGAACCAGCCCCCACAGTTACAAGCTAGCCGCAACAACAAGTCGGCGCCTCAAATTAAAGCCCCAAATCATTCCACCATCTACACCGAGCCACTCCCGGAGCCAACACGAACCGAGACCAAAACACTAACGCGAACCTGTCGTACCTTTGTCGGGAACACACACCTTCGTGAAACCCATGCCACACCGATGACGAAGAAAAGACAAACTTTTCATAAAACAAATGTTGAAGCCAAGTTCTGAGTCTAAAAAATTACCCATCTTCCGGAAATACAAGAAATTTGTAACAAGACGCCAATATTGGTATTACTTCACAACAAGGTTAGGATTCAAGTAGAGGTTATATTGAGATATAATCTGCAAAAACAAAAAACACTCCACAACAATCATAAAGTAATAATCATACAAAAAAGTGGAATTGAGCCGAAATTATTCTAGTACAAAACCGTAATTCAGGTCAGCATAAAACTCCATCCATAAGGAAAAGAAATTATTAGCCAAACTAATCAAATCAATTAGAAAGATTGAAACTTTCCGAATTTGGTAAAAAATAAAAAAGTTTAGAAATCCAGAAAAAAAAGAAGAAGAGAGAGTCAAAAAGATTCGAAGCTGAGCAATAATATATATCACTATGGATGTTAAAACGGGCTGGTCCAGCCCCAATAGGCTCGACCTGTTTAGGTCCGGCCCATTTAGACCCGTCCTGTTTAAGTCCGTTTATTATCTGGACCCGTTTAAGTATGTCCGTTTAGACCCGTTAAAATGAGTGTGGCCCGTTTAGATTCGTTTAGTGTTGGGCCCAGATTCCGCACTCAAGGCCCAGCCCGAGTAAGCGGGCTCGACAAGAAAGGCTCGGCCCATGACGAGGTCTCATGAGCCTGTTTGCAAGCTGAAGTAAGCGAGGTCGGAAGGTAGAGCAAGTCGACAAGCTGGAAGAACCGAGCACGCAGGAAAAGAGCGAAGTTGTTGGAAGCAGAAGCATGCATTTGATCGAGTCAAAGGGCGCTAGCTTGAGATCCTAGAATCAAGCTCAGCATTAAAGACAGAGATTATAAATTTAATTATGCATTTAATGTAAATAATTAAGACTAGGCAGTTACATTTTCAGCTGGTATAAGTTTGAAACATCAGCCATATTGTAAAGGGGCCGAATTCTTGGCAAACTGAATGAAATACAAATTTTCTCTCAATTTTTTCTAAGTCTTTCCAAGTGCATTCAACCTAAACCAAGCTAAGGATTGAGGTTGTGAGATTCTGCTCTCACAATTTGGCGCCGTCTGTGGAGAAGGAGCAAAACAATTTCCTTCTTGTAACCTGCAAAACCGATCATTCGAAAGAGAATAATGTCGGACACAACAAGCACAACAGTCACTGCTTCATCAGGAGTTATGAATACCTCTATTCCACCGTCCCAGCCTGATATCACCGCTCCGACGAGCTCCTATTGGAACAAACATTCCCATAACCACCTCGGAAGCGAATGTCACGGCTGGAACCAGCGAAACTGCTGATCCTTCGGGAGCAACAATCTTAAACCAGCAGGCTCCGGATCAAATAGCTGAGATCCGGAACCTAATATCGATTCTCATAGAACAGAATCGCCTAATGGCAGCTCGACAAGACGATCTCGAAAAAATGGCTCGTACGGGCGCGATCAGGCAATTTGCTCTCCGACCTGGAACACAAGCCCCGTTTGTACCAGGACAAGGAGGGTTAATGTTTACACCTCCACCGATATCGAGGCAAAAATTTTCTAGTATCGACGCCTCGACCAGCAGAATGGTTGGCTCGCCCACCACTTCGCGGTTCAGCTCGGTCATATCGGACCCCATATTCACTCCTTCTACGATCCAGATCGCGGAAGGAAGGATTCCTTCAATTACGACCTTTCCGGGAGTAGGCCGGACCTCAGACCAATTTGCCAATCAGGATCGTTCCGTGAGCGCCAATGATGTTGAAGCTCGGGACAATCCCAAGATCGAAACACGACATGAAAATGAGGTCGAAAACATTGCCCAACTCACAGAACAATTCCTGCTCCGACCTCCGGGCAATAGCGAGGACGATTTAGGGTCTGACACCTTACATGGGTTCGAATCAAGTAAGAAATACTATGAAGACAATAGTGCTGAGCTTCAGCGGATGAGATCGCAGGTCCACGCCGCTCTGAGCTCGGGACCTGAAATAGATCAGGTGATCAATGAAGTCAATCAGACCCCATTCACCTCGCGGATTGCTAACCCCCAGCTCGGAGATGTCGGGAATATCCGATTTCCACGATATAACGGAGAAACCGACCCCAATGCATTTATGAGAAGTTTCAAATTCGCCTTTTCAAGGGTGCGACTACCCGAGGGCAACCTCGAGGCAGCACACTGTCGTTTCTTTGCCGAAAATCTAACAGATTCGACCCTAGAATGGTTCACCTCCCTAGAGCCTAATTCTATTGACAACTTCACCCAGCTTCAAGCAGCATTCCTGAAGCAATATTCGGTATTTATCCAGATCGAGACCTCGGAGGCCGATCTATGGGTACTTACTCAAAAGCCTGACGACTCATTGCGGAAGTACATTGACAGTTTTAAGGCCGTTTAGGCAAAAATTGCCAATTTACATAACCCATCGGCCGGTGTGGCTAGATGATGCGTTACACCGCGCTTCGCACTGGATTATTCTCGAAGAAGCAGGTGCAACTCAATCAAAGCAGCAGGCACCCGCAACCTCGGGTAAGCAAGCCCAGACGACAAACTCCCAGAGACCTAAAAAGTTTGGGAAGAAAGAATCCCAAGATCAAAAACAAGGTCAGGGGATACATTCGTACTCAGTAGGAAACCCACCTCATAGAAGATTCAAGCTGTATGACCCCCGCAAGTGGTGTGACTTTCATAAAATCAAGGGTCATTCGACTGAGGAGTGCTAAAGGTGAAAAAGCAGCTCGCTGCAAAATTCGCAGTAGGAGAGCTGAGCAACGTCGAGCTGGAGAAACCCCTTTCGAGGAGGAACTATTACCCAGCTCGAGATGGCGAAAAGCGAGAACTATCATCCGAGGACGCAGCAAGGCGAGAGCGTCCCGAGGACAGGGAGGCGGATCTACCTCCTCCCATCACGAAGAAAAGAATTGATTTTATTCACGGAGGATCACAGTTGTGTTGCAACTCCGTGAATTCGATCAAGAAACATCAGCGGAAGGTAAACACTGACATACATGACATAGTCCCATTTAAGGGCCATGACACGCAAATCTCATTCTGGAAAAGCAAAGCCGTTGAGCTGGATTCTCCACATGATGATGCTCTTCTAATCATGCTGGAAGTGGGTGGATGCGAGCTCACCAAGATGCTCGTGGACACCGAGAGCTCTGTAGAATTCATCCTCCTAAATGTTCTTAGGAAAATGGGCATATCAGATCACGAAATCGAGGGGGATAAGATGGTGTTAACCAGCTTCTCCGGGGAAACTACGTTATCCCTCGGAACGGTAAGACTCCATGTGATAGCAGCTGGAGTAAGGAGGATGGTTGAATTCACTGTGATAGACAGGCCAGCCACATTCAATGCCATCCTGGGTAGAACGTGGATACATTCAATGAGGGCTGTATCCTCAACCTACCACAAGTGTATAAAGTTCCCTATCCAGCATGGAATCGCCACAGTGAAGGGAGTCAAAAGGCATCCATAATATGCTATATGGGAGGATTTCAAATAGCAAAGGAAAACAAGTTATAACAATTACAGTGTAAGGACGAGCTCGCAGATTGCCTGGCCAGAAAAAGAATGGTCCATGTGCCATCGGACCTCGCAAGGACTTTATCGAGAAAATCGTGGTCAACGAGTCTCATCCTAACCAGAAGATAAGAATTGGATCCGAGCTCTTCAGGGCCCAAAAGGACCAATTAATAGCCTTCCTTAAGGAAAATATCGGTTCATTTGCATGGACAACAACCGATATGCCCGACATTGATCTGAGCATCATCTCACACGAACTCAATGTCGACCTGAATCATATGCCAATACGTAAAAAACGCTGAAAGTTCGGACATGACAAGACCGAGGCTGTTAATAGCGAGGTCACAAGGTTGCTAAATGTTGTGTTTATCAAGGAGGTCAAGTATCCCGACGGGCTTGCAAATCCAATCGTGGTGAAAAAGAAAAATGGCACCTGGCGAGTGTGTATGGATTTTACGGATCTGAATAAACCATGTCCTAAGGATAGCTTTCCACTACCTCACATTGACCAGTTGGTGTAAGCTACCGCAGGGCACCAGCTCCTCAGCTTCATGGATGCATTCTCGGTGTATAATCAAATACAAATGAACCTCGAGGACCAAGATAAGACATCCTTCATAACAGAACGAGGAACATATTGTTATAAAGTGATGCCATTCGGCCCAAAAAACCCATGAGCGACCTACCAAAGACTTATGAACATGATGTTTGCCAGCCTCCTAGGCAAGTCAATGGAGGTCTACATTGACGAATTGTTAGTTAAGTCCTTGAACAAGGAAGATCACATAAGTCAGTTAGGGGAATGTTTCGACTTACTGAATAAGTATGAGATGAAACTGAATCCCTTAAAGTGTACCTTTGGAGTTGCTTCGGGCGAATTCATAGGTTACATAATAACCCAAAGAGGAATAGAAGCAAACCCTAAACACATTAGCGCGTTCTTGGAAATGCAACCTCCGAGCTCGGCAAAGGAGGTGCAGAGGCTGACTGGTCGCATCGCTGCTCTAAACCGGTTTATTTCCAGATCGACTAATAAATGTCTCCCTTTTTTGTCAATTAATAAAGGGAAACAAAAAATTCATTTGGGAAGACAAGTGTGGGGAAGCCTTCAAGCAGCTAAAAGCATACCTCTACGAGCCCCCCATTCTTTCAAAGCCAGTTGAGGGAGAACCCCTCTACCTGTACGTAGAATTCTTCGAGGCCGCGGTAAGTGGTGTCCTCCTGAGAGAGGAGCGAGCTGAGCAGAGACCGATCTACTATGTGAGCAAGTCCCTGGTAGATGCTGAAACCAGGTATCCTCGAATGGAAAAATTAGCCTTGGCGGTAGTAATGTCAGCTCGTAAGCTCAAGCCGTACTTCCAGTCACACTCTATCATAGTGATGACAACACAACCGTTGCGCACAGTGTTACATAGTCACAGCCCATCCGGTAGGCTAGCCAAGTGGGCTATTGAGCTAAGCGAGTACGATATCGAGTATCGACCTCGAACTAGTGCCAAGGCACAAGTATTAGCTGACTTTGTTATCGAGCTTGCAGCGAGCAGCGATATGGCTGAATAAAGCTCTGGAACTTGGTTACTCTACGTTGATGGAGCTTCCTCAAAGCAGGGGGCAGGTGTTGGAATCCACCTCGTATCCCTGACCAGCGAGGTCGTGGAACAGTTTTTCAGGCTCGGTTTCTCAACGTCAAATAACGAAGCCGAGTATGAGGCTCTAATAACATGTCTCCGACTCACAGCTGGAATAGGAATACTCAACTTGAGTGAATTCAGCGATTCTCAGCTCATTACAAGTCAGTTCCATGGAGAATATGAAGCCAGAGATATCAGAATGGAATCCTATCTAGCTCTAGTCCATGAGCAAGTCAAACGATTCGAAATCTTCAGCTTGACGAGGATCCCGCGCGGTGAGAACACGATCGCATACGCGTTGGCAGCTCTCGCCTCAACCTCGAATCCTCTTGTGAAAAGAGTGATTCCAGTGGAGGGAATCGAAAAGCCTAGCATTAACGTCGAAAAAGATGTTGAGGATTTAATGGAAATCGATGTCGACAATATGAAGTTGGATGTCGTGCTGGCCCTAGTAGAGGATGACCTTCCTCCTGAAATAGGGGAAGCTGAGGACCCGGATTAAGCCCCGTTTGACGACAGGCATGTACCCCTCCACGAAAAGATGGTTGCGATAATTGATTGGCGAGCAACAATTATACAATACATTGAGGGTGGTGAGGCCTCACCCAGCATGTGGGAAGCCCGTAAACTCAAAGCCATAGCTTCAAGATATTATATAATCGATTCTCGCCTCTACAAACGAAGCGTGAATGGCCCCTACCTGGTATGTGTCCACGGACTCGAAGCTTTCACGATTGTGCTGGAAGTTCAAGGGGGCTCGTGTGGCAGTCATTCAGGAGGAAGGGCGTTAGCCATCAGAATCAAGAGACAAGTGTATTTTTGGCCCACCTTGGTTGCTGATTGCGAAGAACACTCTAAAACATGCGACAAATGCCAACGACATGCTCCCACCNCCGATATGCCTGACATTGATCTGAGCATCATCTCACACGAACTCAATGTCGATCCGAATCATAAGCCAGTGCGTCAAAAGCGTCGAAAGTTCGGACATGACAAGACCGAGGCTGTTAATAGTGAGGTTACCAGGTTGGTAAGTGTTGGGTTTACCAAGGAGATCAAGTATCCCGACTGGCTAGCAAATCTAGTCGTGGTGAAAAAGAAAAATGGCACCTGGCGAGTGTGTGTGGATTTTATGGATCTGAATAAAGCATGTCCTAAGGATAGCTTTCCACTACCTCACATTGACCAGTTGGTGGAAGCTACCGCAGGGCACCAGCTCCTCAGCTTCATGGATGCGTTCTCGGGGTATAATCAAATACAAATGAACCTTGAGGACCAAGATAAGACATCCTTCATAACAGAATGAGGAATGTATTGTTATAAAGTGATGCCATTCGGCCTCAAAAAAGCAGGAGCGACCTACCAAAGACTTATGAACAAGATATTTGCTAGCCTCCTGGGCAAGTTAATGGAGGTTTACATTGACGACATGTTGGTTAAATCTTTGAAAGAAGAAGATCACATAAGTCAACTAGGGGAATGTTTCGACTTACTGAATAAGTATGAGATGAAACTGAATCCCATAAAGTGTACCTTTGGAGTTGCTACGGGTGAATTCCTAGGTTACATAATAACCCAAAGAGGAATAGAAGCAAACCCTAAACACATTAGCGCATTCTTAGAAATGCAACCTCCGAGCTCGGCAAAGGAGGTGCAGAGGCTGACAGGTCGCATTGCTGCTCTAAACCAGTTTATTTCTAGGTCGACTGATAAGTGTCTCCCTTTTTATCAATTGTTAAAGGAAAATAAAAAATTCATTTGGGATGACAAGTGTGGGGAAGCCTTTAAGCAGCTAAAGCATACCTCTCCGAACCCCCCCATTCTTTCAAAGCCAGTTGAGGGAGAACCCCTCTACCTGTACGTAGCAATCTCCGAGGCCGTAGTAAGTGGTGTCCTCGTAAGAGAGGAGCGAGCTGAGCAGAGATCGATCTACTATGTGAGCAAGTCCCTGGTGGATGCTGAAACCAGGTATCCTCGAATGGAAAAATTGGCATTGGCGGTAATAATGCCAGCTCGCAAGCTCAGGCCGTACTTCCAGTCACACTCTATCATAGTGATGACAACACAGCCGTTGCGCACAGTGCTACATAGCCCCAGCCAGTCCGGTAGGCTAGCCAAGTGGGCTATTGAGCTAAGGGAGTATGATATTGAGTATCGACCTCGAACTAGTGCCAAGGCACAAGTATTTGCTGACTTCGTTATCGAGCTTGCATCGAGCAGCGAGATGACTGAATCAAGCTCCGGAACCTGGCTGCTCTACGTTGATGGAGCTTCCTCGAAACACGGGGCAGGTGTTGGAATCCACCTCGTATCCCCAACCAACGAGATCGTGGAACAGTCTTTCAGGCTCGGTTTCTCAGCATCAAATAACGAAGCCGAGTACGAGGCTTTAATAGCAGGCCTCCGACTCGCAGTTGGAATAGGAATACGTAACTTGAGTGCATTCAGCGATTCTCAGCTCGTTACAAGTCAGTTCCATGGAGAATATGAAGCCAGAGATAGCAGAATGGAATCTTATCTAGCTGTAGTCCACGAGATAGTCAAGCGGTTCGAAGTCTTCAGCTTGACGCGGATCCCGCGAGGTGAGAAAACGATCGCAGACGCGTTGGCAGTTCTCGCCTCAACCTCGAATCCCCTTTTGAAAAGAGTGATTCCAGTGGAAGGAATCGAAAAGCCTAGCATTAATGTCGAAAAAGATGTTGAAGATTTAATGGAAATCGATGTCGACAATATGGAGTTTGATGTAGTGCTGGCCCCAATAGAGGACGACCCTCCTCCTGAAATAGGGGAAGTTGAGGACCCGGACCAAGCGCCGCTTGACGCCAGGCATGTTTCCCTCCGCGAAGAAATGGTTGCAAGAATTGATTGGCGAGCAGCGATTATACAATACATTGAGGGGGGTGAGGCTCACCCAGCAAGTGGGAAGCTCGAAAACTCGAAACCGTAGCTTCAAGATATTGTATAATCGGTTCTCGCCTCTACAAACGAAGCGTGAATGGCCCCTACCTGGTATGTGTCCACGGACTCGAAGCTATCACGATTATGCTGGAAGTTCACGGGGGCTCGTGTGGCAGTCATTCAGGAGGAAGGGCGTTAGCCGTCAGAATCAAGAGACAAGGGTATTTTTGGCCCACCTTGGTCGCTGATTGCGAAGAACACTCTAAAGCATGCGACAAATGCCAATGGCATGCTCCCACATTACATCAGCCTACTGAAAATTTGTCTTCCATCTTATCTCCATACCCTTATATGAGATGGTCTATGGACATAATAGGACCTTTGATAACCTCGGGAAAAAGGAGATGTCGCTTCCTGCTCGTCCTTACTGACTACTTCACCAAATGGATAGAAGCAGGAGCTTTCCAAGTGATTAAGGAAACACACGTGGAAGAATTTGTATGGCAAAATGTAGTTTGCCGGTATGGAATCCCGTATGAAATCGTAACCTATAATGGCTCACAGTTCATTTCAAATCGATTCCTCGAATTCTGTGAAGATAACAATATCAGGTTGATAACCTCAACTCCGCGTTACCCTCAGGGCAACGAGCAGGCCGAGGCAGCAAACAAACTGATATTGAGTAATCTCAAGAAACGATTGGACGCTAAAAAGGAAAAATGGTCTGACGAACTCCCAGGAGTGCTATGGGCCTGTCGGACCTCACCTCGTAAAGCAACCTCAGAAACACCATTCTCCTTGGCTTATGGGATTGAGGCTGTGGTCCCTGCCGAGGTCGCAATCCCCAGCTTAAGGGTAGATGTATGTCCCGTAAATGAAGAATTGAATAACGACATGCTTCTCGACCAGTTCGATGTCATCGAGGAGCGTCGAGATCGAGCACTCATTAATCTTCAACACTATTAACACGCAGCAGCGCGATATTATAATTCAAAGGTTAAACAACGAAGATTTCAAGTTGACGAGCTCGTCCTACGAAAAGTATATGAAAATACTAAGGAAAGGAATGCTGGAAAACTAGGCACCAACTGGGAAGGTCCATATCGGATCTTCGAAATAGTAAAGAACGGCGTGTACAAACTCGTCAGAGTGCGCGACAACACACCTGAAAGGAACTCATGGAATGCTATGAACTTGAAGAAATACTACCTTTAAAACGAAATATATTTGTAAAATCGAACTACGAAAGGCTCGATCCCTCTTCAGGGTACGTATGCAACCTCACAAGGGTACAACTATTAAAAAAAAAAAAAATCTTCTCTTAAGCCTGTTAAAAGCAGCCTGAAGTTTCTCAACTTCTATCTACAAGCTAAAGCTTTACTCCATAAATAAACAGCCTTGCGAGCTAGAGCATGCTACCAGCTAGCATGACTCGACTTTGCGTCTAAATTGCAAGGTCACAACCTTTATAGTCTCTGAATGACAACAACCTCTACGTCTAAACTGTTTAGGTTGCATGCTCGCCTCTAAACGGCTTCGACCCTACGTCTTAAAATCGCTTGGTCAGCTCCCGAGATCTCTAAACGACCTGGGAGCAAGGTCTCTGAACGGCCCGGATCTTTGGTTGAAAAACTACCTTTTTTCCATTGAAAAGTGTCAGCCTCTAAATGGGAGAAATGATAGATAATTCTAAAAACGAAAGATTTTTAAAATCAAAGTAAATAAAATTAAGCCTCCACGAAAGAAGCATGAATTCAACATAAAACAAAAAAGAAGCCCCCTCGGGCATAATAAGTTCAACAACAATAGGAAATGGGTTTAAAGGCCTCCCCAGGCACTGAGTTCAAAAGATAATCTAAAAAGAGATAAAAAGATGGAAAAAGTCACTAGCCGGCAGGCTCAGTCGGCTCGCTCGCTAAGACAGGCTGGTCCGGGGGCAACGGGAAGTCCCTCCTGAGCTCCTAAGAACCAAGGTCCAGTTGGTCATTTAGTGCTTGCACATTCGACCCAGCAGGCAAAGTAACCGAATCCTCGGATATCTACGGAAGATCGAGTTTACCCAAGGAAAGATCGGATACCTGGATAATGGCAAGTTTCGCATCCAGCCTCAGCTTCTCAGCCTTGATATTCTTCTTCTCAGCCTCGAAATCATTGATGGTCTTATTAATGATGTCATCAAGAAGAATGATGCTGGACTTACACTCCAGATCTTGGTCTCGGTGTCAACCTCAACCTTTTTCTTCTCGAATTTCTTCTATATCCTCAGCAGGATGGCGTGATATTGCTTGGACATCTCCTTCCTCGCAGCCTTCTCTACCTTCTTCACCATCTCCTTGCTTCTTAACAAGCTTCCTCGAGTCCTCCTTGACTTTCTCAACCTGGACCCTGAGGCCAACGATACTCTCGCTGGCAGAGCGTAAGCCATCCTTAGCAGTTCTAGCACGATCCTCGGCAACTCGGAGGTTCACCCTCACATCTTCACTGGATTTCTCCAGTAAGGAGATCTGACCTTGGAGAATGTCTGAGCGAGCCTGAGCTTCCCGAGCAGAGTCCTCCCACTTCTTGGCCAAGTCGGCCTAGACTTTAACCTGACTCTCCAGAAGGGCGATGTTAGCCACTTTCTCCTCACTCAGAGCAAGCTTCGCCGCCAGCTAGTCCCGTTCAGCGACCAGATCGGTAATAGTCTTAGCCGCCCTCTCGACCTCCTCAGGTTGGGTGGTGGAGGGGAGATCTTGCTCAAACGAGTTAACCAGCTCATTCGCAGAGATAACCTAAAAAGAAATTCAAAAACTCAGCAAGAAAATCAAAAAATAAAAGTAAGGAGAAAAGAATTGAAGTTACCTGGCCCATCGCGCTCGCAAGCTTGGTGTAGCCTTCAGGTTTCTTCATATTTCTAAGGCATGGCAAGATGCAGGAAGAAGGCCTAACGCGCCTGAAGATATTTGCAAGCTGAGAGCTGTTCTCAACAATCGCCTCGGGTCCATCAAAATCAAACCTGAAAGCGTTCGGAGAGCTGTTTCTGCCGGTCTGCGACCGAGGTGCCACCTGCCTCCGCGCAGTTTCCTCGACCTCGGACCCATCGCCGCGAGATCGCTTAAGACGAGATTGGTGCTCGGCAGAGTGGCTAGGGTCCTTCGAGGACACCCTGGAGATTGACCTTTTGGAGCTCCCAGCTCGCGCATCACGCCGAGCGACCTCAGTCTCACCACTTGTAGGAAGGCCGCCATCATCGCCGCAATCATCATTGGACTCGTGATGGTCATCCTCTCTGGGTTCCTCGCGACGCGAGGTCTCAACGTCGGCAGACTTACCTAGAGCCTCCTTGACTTTCTTGTCAAGAGCACCAGCTAGCGTCGGAGCTGGACGCAGTCGCATCCTCTCCATGTACGAAAGACGCTCTGGTGTCCTAGGGGGGACCATCTTGTTGGATTCAGTGGAGCTTCGTCAGGAACCAGGTTAACCTGAAAAGTGGCAGGAGCAATATCTTGCGCTTGGGATTGGACCGGAGGACTAACCACAAGGAGAGCTAAATCTTTGGCAACAGCTTCAAGTTTCGGAATGAGGGATGGAGCTGGAGTCGAAACTTGAGTTTGAGTTAGGACTTGAGCCTGAGTTGAGGGAGACGGAGGATCTGTAAAACCCGGTGACATCGATTAAAAAGGGAAAAAACTCGTAATCTCTAAAAAAAAAAAAAAAAATGAACCTGCGAGCCGGAGGACAGCCGCAACAGACAGCATGGGAGCTGGACGATCGCGAGCCTGCAGAATCCTATCAACAGTAAACTGCTTCCAGTCGGAGTTCTCTTCTCTAATAAGATTGATGAGCTGTTGAACCTCCGCCGTCACAACCCTCGAGGAATCAATAGATTCTGCAAAATGAAAGTCAAATCAAAATAAAAGAAAAAGGGATTAAGGAAATCCTAAAAGAGCATACGAGCCGGCTCCCTAGGGTTCATGTTGACCGGTAATTTGAGCCCAGGAACGCCGAAGTATCGACTCGCCCTCAATGGATTTCCCGGAGACTCTAAAGTAAAACCACTGCTCCCACCACTTATCCTCCCTCGCGTTTGAACCTAAAAACAGACCGGTTATCCTTTGCCGGAAAATAATAGGTCCTGCGAAGATTCGAATTCGCTTTGACATTGAAGAGCTGGCGGAAGTCCTCGATGTTAAACACAACTCCGGTTTCCTTACCCATAGCGCAACCTGTTTTCTCATCGCGCTGGGCATGAGCTGGGTAAGGGCGAGCCCGAGATCACCGATAATGTCAAGGATGGCCGCCGAGATAGGAAAGGTGAGGCGGCACTTCAAGAAAAACACGGCATAACCACAAGTAAAACCCTCTGGAGGATTTTCCGGAGAATCGTCATCCGATGGGACGAGGATGTCACAAAAATCAAGTCCGCACAAGGAGGAAATATTCTTGAGCTCCCCAGCCGAGATCGTGCTCCCCGAGTGAGGCCCAAACTGATCGGCGAGGGCGAGTGAAGCGCTCGGCTGAGAAGGGGAAGCCATAAAAGAAAAGTAAGAAAGAGAAGAAAATTCGAGGATGAAAGGAGCAAGTTGTCGGAAATAATGGAGAAGAACTTTTCGCAGAAAAAGACAAGTGATGAAGGAAAATTTGTAAGAACAATTTAAATGAAGAGAACTCAATTTAAAAAAAAAAAAAAAAGTAAAGAGGACATCATTACCTTGGGAGTGGGAAGTTGAGGCGACGTGGGAAACTGAAGCAACGTGAACCGTTCATTTATACAAACCGCCCACTCGCCCTATCACTTCCCTTAGATATCGCACATTTAATAAAAGATCCCCGCAATCTCGGCATTGAGCAAGCAAAGGATCAATCAGAGACCGAGATTGCGAGATCATATTAAATCAATCTAGACCCGAGATTGCAGTTTCGCATCCTTAATGACAAGTCAATAAGGATGTTGGGGGGCAATTGTGGGCCCAGATTCCGCACTCAAGGCCCAGCCCGAGTAAGCGGGCTCGACAAGAAAGGCTCGGCCCACGACGAAGTCTCACGAGCCTGTTTGCAAGCTGAAGTAAGCGAGGTCGCAAGGTAGAGCAAGTCGACAAGCTGGAAGAGCCGAGCATGCAGGAAAGGAGCGAGGTTGTTGGAAGCAGAAGCATGCATTTGATCGAGTCAAATGGCGCTAGCTTGAGATCCTAGAATCAAACTCAACATTAAAGACATAAATTATAGATTTAATTATGCATTTAATGTAAATAATTAAGACTAGGCAGTTACATTTTCAGTTGGTATAAGTTTGAAACATCAGCCATATTGTAAAGGGACCGAATTCTTGGCAAACTGAATGAAATACAAATTTTCTCTTAATTTCTTTTAAGTTTTCTAAGTGCATTCAACCTAAATCAAGCTAAGGATTGAGGTTGTGAGATTCTGTTCTCACATTTAGGTCCGTTTAAATTTTATGATATTTTTTTAATAATTATATATTTCTAATTATTATGTTATAAATAATATATATTTTATTTATGGTTTTTTAAATTTAGGTCTATTTTTACTATAATATAACTAAATTTAGAAGTCAATAAAAAAAAACTAAATATGGAGAAAAACCCAACTTAAAATGTATATACTTGCATAAAAATGTATAAATGAAACAAAAATATATGTATATACCAAATATGATCGACAGGCGAATATAGGAAATATGAAAAAGAAAAGACTTTTTTAGATATGTGTGTGTGTTATATAGTGTTACATACACGTATGTATATGTGTGAGTGTTGTTGTGGGGGAATCTGCAAAGGAAGATACAAGGTGGCTGCTTTAATTTTTTTCTGGGTTTTGTTTTCTTGTCTAAGTGCCTCAAAGCCACATGTAATCTCACATGTCCCGTACCTTTTTTTTTTTTTTTGGGGTCTTAATACGTATCTCATCTGTTTTATCTAAAATATTTTAGACTCTTTTAGTTAGAATCAGTTGACAATGTAATCCATAATATTATGCAGTTTATAACGACGTAAATCATCATCTCCAAATTTAGTGCTACAACGAAATATTAGTGAAAATTATATGAGATGCATACCATAGCATTGATGTTGAACATTGTTATGCTCAAATTAATACCCTAAAAAGTACTAAAGCAGTGTTGTAGTATAAGTAAGGGTCGAACACAAAAACTCCAGAATTCACGCAATAGATTATGTAGATTCGAATTAAGCTAAACCAACAGATGTAAATGAAAGCAATGCGTAAATTAAATGTGTTGTAAGTCGATTGGAAGGAAGATAGGCTCTGGGTATTTCTCAGGAATTCAATGAATGTAGATAAACTAGCTAACATGATTCAGATTTAGCGCGGTTCTTGAACTCAAATCACTAAAGTATAGCTAACCAACTCTTGTTGCGAAAACTATCTAAGTCTAAATCATAGAATTCCAAATCTCTTTGCGAATCCTAAAGTCTAAACCAGCTTTTAGTTCAAGTTTGATTTGTTCACAAAACAATTAAACCAAATCTCTTTGCGAATAGTTATTTTGCTCACTCTAGGTTTTGTCAGGTAATTAATCGCACTCTCGTGCCTAACCAATTATCCTAAGATCTAAGTTCTAGATGATCAGTCTAGAATTAGCTTTGAGAACAACCTAAGGCGAAGAACTAATTCAGATGGTGAATCCTAATTATTCAATTAACCTAACATTCAGAGAAAACCCTTATGAGAACCATGAACCTAACAAGAGAACTACTCAGACATGGTAATTGAGACAATAAACATGACTGAAATAATACTCAAATAAATAATAAAAATGAGAGTAACAAGAGGGTTCGAAATCTTCTCTCGGACGAACAGAATCTCATACTTGTCTCCCTCAGAAAGCTCTCTCACAAAACTCAGAATCCCCAAAATCAAATCTAATCTAAAACGTAGCTAACAAAACTGGCTCAAAAACCTAATTAATAACCTAAAACACGTTTTGGGGTTTATTGTAATTATTAAAGTCTTCTGGGCAATCTTGCAATCCTTCAACTCTTCATAAAAGTCGCGACTTCTGTCTTGCTGCAATGAGTATCGATAGATACTAGGGTAGTATCGATCGATACTGAGACTCTAAATCGGGTACTCAGCTACACAAACTTCTGTTTTGCTACAAAATGCTCCAAAAAGCTCAAATATCTCCAATTATGCTCCAAACGTGCTAAAACCTGTAAAAGATTTTAAAAGACTCCAAAATAGTAGAAAGACTCTATAAAAACGGACTTATATCATAGCTTTAAAGGAGTAAAAACCATGATATATCAAACATATATATATATGATTTTTTTTGTTTTGTTAATTTTTCAGTTTTTAAAATCTACAAAAAATACATCATATTCAATTAAGTTTTGAAAATGTTTTAGAAAAAGTTAAGAAAACATGTTTTTGTTTTATATTTTCCGTTTTAATTGATAAACTAAAAACTGTTAAAAATCTAGTTTTATAGTAAAAAGTGATATTTGGTGATTTTTATTCTCTTTTAGAAAGAAGAGTTGAAGCTATCTTGCATGCAATTTCCTTCCCTTTCTGTGTCAACTTTTGCCGGCCACTCGACGAATATTCCTATTTCTCTACATCTAACTCAAAAGCCATCATTACATTAATTTTTCTACAGTCTTTCTGTTCAAATCTCGAAACCTTTCTATTTAGGCTCTCTTTATTTCCTTTTAAGAATATTTACATGATTTATGCATCATTCTCAACACCGCTTCAAGTCCATATTAATTGGGCCTACATGTGTAAAACTAGGCCCATCATCATGTTCATTCTCTTTTATCATTGCGCACCATTTCGTAGGCGTGTATTGAAGACATTCGAATAAATTTAATTTTCCACGTAGGGAAGTATATGAAGGCGACACGTATATATCCACGTGGTGCTACGTGTTAATCAGCTAGCTAAAATACTGAAGGAGACTTAATAGGATAATTGTAAGAATCAAACGAGTCAGCGACACGAAGAAAGAAGTAAGAATGACGAAACTATTGGCCTTGTGTCTTGTCTTGAGTGCGTTATTGACGGTGAGCCACTGCTCGGATTCGGAAGGTGACGTCATCGTGAAAGACGGCCACCGTGTTGTTGTGGTGGAGTACGACGGAGACGGCAAAGCCAACACTAGAGTCTTGATTTCACCGCCGGGAAAAGGACGGGAAGGAGAAGAAGAAGCAAAAGAAGTGAAGAGAAGAGACGATAGAGAAGTGTTTAGACATGTTAAAAAGAAATTGATAGAAACGGCGTCGTCTCTTCCTGTTATCGGCCAAGTAGAGGATCAGGACCGTGAACACCACGCGTCACCAGGAGAGCGCATATGCGATGCAATCGGTAAGTGTAAGCACAAGATGGCGACTGTGTTGGGGAGAGTCAACGATGATCTTTCTGAAACGCGCAGAGAGACGGTCGCACGTGACGTGGAAGAAACTGTTGCTCATGAGGCGCAACATGCCAAAGAGAAGGTCGCAGGGAAAGCCCACAAAGCTAAGGGAGGGTTTAATGAAAAGGCCACAAAGATGGCCCGTAAGGCCCAAAACGTTTGGGAGAAGTCAAAGATCACGGCGCGGCGGTTAGGCACGGCTGTTACGGCGGCGCTGAGAAAGATTGGGAGCGTGGTGAGTCTGATCGGGATCGCGGCGGCGTACGGGATGTGCGTGTGGGTGACGATCGTGTCGAGGTACGTGTTGGCTTCTGTGCTTGGGAGGCGGCAATTTGGTGTGGTGCAGAGCAAAGTGTATCCGGTTTACTTCAAGGCAATCTCTGTAGGGATTCTTGTTGGGTTGCTAGGACACGTCATCAGCCGACGCCGGAAGGTTTTTACCGATGCGGTGGAGATGTGGCAAGCCGTTAACCTCTTGTCCTCGATCCTGATGGTGGAAGCTAATGCGTCATTTGTTGAGTCACGAGCCATCAAGGTTATTTGCTACTCCTGAATTCTTTTATTATAAAATCCAGGGCCGTGTTTATAGGATGTGCAAATTGAACATTCGAACAAGTTTCCGATTTTATATATATGTTTTTTTTGAATATGTATATAAATTATGGCTTTTAATTTGAGTTTAGACATTGCCCTTTGAGACATTCCACTTAAAATAAAAAGATAAGTTATAAGATTTTTTTTTAACATCGTCACCATGGCTTTCGATTGTTTGTTTGCGTTTACATTTAGATTTTAGTGTATATACTTTTCCAAGTAAATTCACAATTTAATTTTAAATGTTTAAATACTTCAAACGAATTTCACTTCTTAAAATCAAACGTAAATCTTATTAGAAGTTATTTAGCTGGTGGAATGCCTATAAATATACGATCGGATTCTGACAAAGTTGGCATTTTTTTGTAAAGTAAATGAAATTTCAAGTTTATGCAGTGTGATATTGATTTTTGAGTTGTGCTCGATCAACAGGCAATGTTTGAGCGGATAAAAGTGGAAAAGGAAGAAGGAAGAGGACTTGATACGTCGGAGTCACATTCCAGTGAAGCAGCGGCTCGAACCTGTGGTAAGAAGGTTAGAGAGAAGATGGATGAGGATGCGGTGAATCGTAGACTGACGAAGCTGAACGAAAGGTTGAGTAGGTTAAATGCGTACTCGTCGCGACTAAATTTACTAACTCTAATGTCTCTCACTTGGCACTTTGTGTATCTCGCCCATCGACTCAGCCTCACTTATTGAGGGATCGAGCCACCGATACATTAGTTGTTTTTGTATTTGATTGGTTTAATGTTTGTGTTACATATCTTTTGTTTGAATAATAGTATTTTGGTGCTTATTACTCGCATATATATATATGCCTTCGGATATTGACAGGAGAGTGTACATGGAGGGATTTACTAATTTTTAAGGCTAAGGATCAATCTTCTCAACAAACTTTAGATCTTGTTTTTGGTGCATCTGGAGCAAAGAAATCATTAAAATTATCAAGGTAAGAATTCATTTCTCTACACTAGGAAAAGAATTAAAACCACATAGCTAGATATTTAATTGCTCAAATCTAACATACATTCTTTTGGGCTAACAATTAATTAATTATCTTCTACGAGGAGCAAGAAAAGAGAGAAGCATGTTGTTTCTGTTCGGACCGTTAGAACAATTTACCATGTTGATCAGTTGATGACCATTTTTTTTTTTTTTGGGTTAAATTTGTTGCGTCCGTATGAACGCTCAAAGTTATAAAAATGTTACATACTTGGATATTTCATGATGTTTTTTTACGATGCAAGTAAATATATGATTACTTGGATTTTCGTATGAAATATTTTATGAAAACTAAATAGTTTAATAGAAAATCCGGCATCGTCCAAATTCTGTATCAACTCGAGGGACTCCATGTTACCTGTACAGATATTTTGGTTGTGATCGGGTAACAATTTCATGATTTGGTAAAATTTTTATTATATTTTCACTAATATCACAATTTTAGTTAGTTATAATGCAATTTTAATAATGAAAGATATAGTTTTAATTACAAAAAGTCACTTTTGGTTTCGGATACTTAGGTGATTCACAAGTCTTAATTAAAATCAAATATTACAAATTCACAGTCCTCATGTATGTCAAAGTTAGCTTCAAAGCTGCACTTTAAACTCTCTAAGGAAATCTCAGCTTTCAAAGTAATGAACTCAAAATAGTTTTAACGTGTCTTTTTTTTTTTGTTGCTAATCATATTATTCTCTTTTCTGACGACTTTGGTCCAAACAATCCCATACGTAAGTCTAAAACTCGATGCATGACATAACATAAGTAATCGTAAATGATTTTTTTAGCACTTGACTAATCATATTATTCTCTAGACGTCAAACAGAGGGATAATAATGAAAGACCATAACAACGATTACACACGTTAATGTATTTATTCCCAAAAAGTTGCGTTGTGGAGACCCAAACGGATATCACCAAGCATCTTGAGACATTCGTCCCAATTTTCCAATTCCGCCTGAGAATAAACTCTATATAACCGAATCCAATTTAAGCAACAAAGATAGACAAAAAGAGGAAAAATGGAATTACCTAGCATTTGGCTGCGAGGTAACAGTATCGACCCGTTCTTTTGCGCTCCTTAGGCGTCGACGAGATAACATCAATGGCGCGACGATAACTGCATGCCATGAAAAGAGTTAAAGTTTTTGAATCCGTGAGTTTGCAGGCGAAGAAGCTTGCCCACAAATACATATATTTATACAATGAGTTTCGAACCATTCGTCGGAGTTTTTGTTTAATCAGAAGATATATATTCCAAAATAATTTTGCGTTTTTGTCAATCACATTGTAAATCCTTGATTCATATATTCAACATCAATTTCATGAAATTATCTTCTTAAACAATAGATTGAGTTTAAAGGCAAAGCCGACCCTAAGATCTAAAAGGTTAGAAGCAAGAATTTTTTTTTGGTCGTACACTAATTTTGAATTTGAGATTTTGATCATTCGTTACACTTCACTAAACCATCTAAACCAATAGATATTTTTAAAAATTAGTCTTCCAAAAATTTATAAACCAAAAACTCAAATAACGTGCTTGATGAGTTTGTGTCTATAACCATCTTTGTTTAAAGCTCAAATCACTCCCTTGCAAACAAAGGAGTCGGGTTCATATTATCATCAACGATGTTCTCCTATCAAACCAAAAAAAGAAAGAATCATATTTCATTGCAAATCAATAAATATTGAAACTTATTTTATATCACAGCCTATACCTTCTTAGTGAGGCTGGCCAACCGTCCATAAATGATTGCCTAAGAAGTGGAGAAAGCAATTCTACTTATGCTTTTAAATGTAAATTGAAGTGTTAGGTATTAGTCATGATTGAACCATTAAACAAATAAAGCATATTTGACTCACTTTGTTCAGGTTCAAGCATTTCAGTAAGGCTTACAACAGCCTCATAGCACCAAATATCAGCATTTAAGGCAGCTTCATACCTGTAGTCACATCCGAAAATCATGAGTTAATAGATGGATCATAATAGAGTTCAAAATTCGTCAAAACCAACACAACGATCTGCTACATCAGTTTGTTGCAATTGTGGATTATTTCTCTGTCAGAGTCTATACGGAAGAGAAACGATCCAGTAAATTAGTTCAGGCTAACCCTGTGTGCAATCCAGGTGGATCATGTTATGATCAAGCTGATTGGTTAGGGAGAGTTAACAATGATGATGTGATGAGCTTATTATTTATTATGCTTGGATTTTCAAAACAAAAGGTTGAAGACATATTGTAAGTTTATGGGATTGAGATCACAAAAAGTAAGGCGTATAGGCGAAGAAGCTTGCCGACAAATACATGTATTTATCCAATGAGTTTCGAACCGTTCGTCGGAGTTTTTGTTTAATCAAATTTCATAACATATTCTAAAATAATTTTGCGTTTTTGTCAATCACATTGTAAAACTTTGATTCATATATTCGACATCAATTTCATGAAATCATCTTCTTAAACAAAAGATTAAGTTTAAAGGCAGAACCGGCCCTAAGATTTAAAAGGTTAGAAGCAAGATTTTTTTGGCCGTGCACTAAAATTGAACATGAGATTTTGATCATTCGTCACACTTCACTAAACCATCTAAACCAATAAATCTTTTTAAAAATTGGTCTTCCAAAAATTTATAAACCAAATGCTCAAAACACATGTTTGATGAGTTTGTGTCTATAACCAGCTTTGTTTAAAGGTCTGATTGGTCATGCAAAACTTTTTACCAGTCAAAACTTATATTTTCATCATATTCCATTCCATTCCATTCACCATTTCTTTCCTATTCAATGTTACTAATCGAGCAATATAAGAACCAATATGCTAAAAAATATTTGGGCCAGATTTTAAGTTTTTGCATAATTAGAAGAGCTATTCTTGTCAACATACATGAAGGATAATAAATAGGAAGTCACATAAAGCCTCTATAATACAAAACCATTTTTTGGTATCTCTTTTCAAACTCAACAACATTAAAAATAACAACAGAAGTTACATTGAAAAAAGGAAAAAAGAGAACAAGAAACACGAAATGGGAGATAAGAGAGTTTATGCAAAGATCAAGAAAGCTCATGAGAGAGATTGATTATAAAGAGTTGATTCTTGGTTTAAGCAAATTGTTGACCACCATTTGAAGATGAAGAAATAGTAGAGAGAACATAAATCACTGAGAACATCATGGATTCACTATCGTCCTCACCTGAGTCCAAAATGTTTACAATTATATAAATATTCGACGGCGTAATCACACAATCGAATTGCGATAACCAAAGAAGTGACATATATCATTGAATTTATTCCCCTTTTATGTGTCTTCCTTATGTTAAGTTCAAAGATTTAATTTCACATGCAAGGTGATTCTTGATGCCACAAACAACTTGAATATTTCGGATAAAATATGGGGAAAGAATAGGAGTGAGAAACAGAAATAAAAATAGAATTTCTTCCCCTTTATGTCGACTATGGTCCAATGGACTTTAATAGAATAGAAAACATTCGATTGAATGAAAAAATAAAAATAGCAAAAAAGGGAGAAAATCTTCCTAAATATAAACCAAATCTGGTCATAAACCGTATACATCATGTCGTCCAAGAAGGCCAAAGGGATTTATATCATCCTCTTAGTCTTTTAAAACAAATCATAAAACAGAATTTTCAACACATAAATCTTAACCATCTTTTTTCTTGTAAACAATTAAAAATCCATGAAAATAAAAAAGAGAAGAGTTTTTTTGAAAGGCTATTCTTTCTTGACGAAGGCTGCTCCTGATTCTACAGCTTCAATTCTCTCTCTGATTACATTGATCCTCTTCTCAACCACATCAGCTGCTTTGACCAGCTCCTCGGAATAATCAGCATCGTTCAGATCATCGAACGAAGCAATCATCCCAAGTTCCATCGCACGGCTATGCATCTGCTCTTTCTCCAACTTCTTCTCTGCGTCTTGGATCATCCTGTTCATCAGATCCTTCTGGTCCATCATGTATTTGGTCTGTTTCTCAACCGGGAGTGCGCTTAACCGGTTTAGAAGAACACGAACCTCCTTATGGTTTGGCCAGACCTCAGGGCCTTCCTTGTAATCGCTGTAGATGATGGCGCAAGCTCGTAAACCACATAGAATGGTCAATTCATTGAGTTTCTTCAATAAACCATCTTTGCGTTTTCTGAATGTAACTCGGCGGGTGGAGTTGTCAGAAATCAATTGGTGTGTTACTTTTCTTCTGCCCATTGTGAACAAAGAAAAGGAAGAAGAAGAAGAGGATTTGTATTTTTTTGGGATCAGATGGGTAAAAATGTTATATAGAGTTTCTAACTTTGATTTTTGGCTCGGTCCACAAAGAGGTTTCAACATATTATAGAAAGGTTTTAAGAGAAAAAAAATAAAGGTTTAGGGAAAAATAGCTATAAAATCTTTCTAAATAAGAAGATTTCTATCTAAAATACTTTTTCATTTTATTATGTGTCTTTTGTTGGTTGGTCCAATGAATCTGTAAGTTTGGAAGGTAATATTTGCCTATTAATGCCCGATAAATGTTTTACTATATTAAAAAGTTTGAATTTGTTTTTTACAGTAGACCAATTAGAAGAGGAGAGATGATGTGTTGTAGACTCGTGTTTACATAAATTCACACATATTACATGTGTATATCGGTATATAGGGTCGACTCTGGTACACTACCTCTAGTAGGCAGTTTCTTCGATATACACTCTAAACTTTTTGCCTCTTTGCTGCACACTTCAAACAATTTTTTACTTTGATAAACATCACGAATTATTAAAATTCTTGTAATTGCAACATATATAATTACTCTCACGATTGTATTTAGAAAACTGGCAAATAGCGTTTCAAAAATCACGATTAAGCTAATCCAACCTGACTGTGAGTGAAACCCGACTCAAAACTCGAACTCACTCAACTTTCTTAAAAACCAAAATTGATTTGGGGAAAAAAAATTAGGGTTCTTCGTTAGAGAGAAAAAAAAAAGACAGAGATTGAATCAAAACACAATAAAAAATGTATATATATTGGAAGATGAACACAAACATGGAGGTGTTTTAATCAAATCGATCGAGACCTATAATAGACAAATCCCACCTTTTATATCGTCAACTTAATGATGAAAAAGAAACAAGAAGATTATTCATAAAAGTTTTGAGAATCAATTAAACGCAAACCAATTATTTACAAGAGGAGATTACTTACTCCATTTCTTTCATTCGAACCGAAGCAATCCCTATCCACGATGCAATTCCTTTTTATGCGATTCAATCTCCGTATTTTTTTTTTCTCTCTAACGAAAAACCCTAAAAAAATTTTCACCAAAATCAATTTTGAATTTTAAGAAAGCTGGGTTTTGAGCCGGGTTTCACTCACTGTCGGGTCGAATTAGCTTAATTGTGGTTTTTGAAACGCTATTTGCCGGTTTTCTAAACACAATCGTGAGATTAATTATGTATGTTGCAATTACAATAATTTTAATAATTCGTGATATTTTTCAAAGCAAAAAATTGTTTGGGATGTGCAGCAAAGATGTAAAAAATCTAGAGTGTATATCGAAGAAGCTGCATACTAGGGATAGTGTACCAGAGTCGATCAGGTATATACAAGTAGTCAAGTACTATTCATTATTACAGCAGCACAGTAAATGACATGTCAGTCAAAATTTAAATTGGTAATCACAAAAGTCTAATATGCGTAAAAAAAATTATTTAACTAAAAAGATAATGCAAGAGACTCTTATGAACAATTATATAAAAGATATATATATATATATATATAAATTAGCATAATTGTTTTTTACATAACTTTATACATTACTATTCATAAGGGTCTCTTACATTACCATTCATTTACTCTATTGGTAATACGT
>PKMM01019312.1:1188481-1202067 GCA_002933915.1 Eutrema heterophyllum
AGAACTTTTGTAATTTTGTCCTAAACATCAAGAGATCATCATCTATCCCTCTAAATCAACCATTCCCACAATCCATAATAAAACTACTCACACATGGTCAAAACACAAAACAAAACCGAACAAAAGCAAGACATAGCAAAAATAAAAAGATTGATGGAAGAAAAGTAAGAAAATCTTCACTAAGATGGTTTGGATCTTGAATCTTTCATACAAAAACAAGAGAGGAGAAAGAATCAGTTCTAGAACAGTGAAAAGAAGCAGAGTGATGATATTTTTCGTCAGTCTGTTGTTACTAAGAAAGCACAATGATTGTAGAATATATTACAAAAAAGGTTGGACCCCAAAGTCAAGCTAAAAATCCGCCAGACACTCTTGATCGGTTATGGCGATCGGTTATAACCGATCGCATGTGTATTTTTTTCTGCCATCGACTTTTGCGATCTGTTTGTAACCGATCGAGCATGCTTTTCGCCGTGGGATTGCTTTTATCGATCGGTTAGTAACCGATCGAACGTGTAAATTCCGGTCCTCCCGTTCTTCCTTCGATCTTTGCGGTTCCTCATCGAACTTCGATCGTCTCTTTTCGTCCACGCTCATCCAAATCAGTCCCGAACACCTGAGAAAGGCTTCAGCAAGCCAAAAAGAACACAAAAACGAGCTAGGACATCCTAAATGCAATGTAACTCGATTTGGACCTAAATGCAATATATACGTAATAGAAACTATACAAAACACAAGGAAAACGAAAGAAAACATGAGACTTGAAGTGGTAAAATACAGCGATATCAGGTGGCTAAGAACGGTCTTCCAAAGATAAGAGGATCTTTGGGTTCTTCATCCATTTCTAGAACCACAAAATCGGTAGGCACCACAAAATTTCCGATTATGATCGGCAAGTCCTCAAGTAGTCCAATTGGGTGTCTCACCGACCTGTCCGCTAGAACGAGAGATATTCTACAAGCTTTGTAACGGGTGAAACCGAGGCGCTTTGCAACTGACAGGGGCATCAAGCTCACACTTGCTCCAAGATCACAAAGGAAGTGGTTACTAACCGATCGATAAAAGCGATCCCACGACGAAAAGCATGCTCGATTGGTTACAAACATATCGCAAAAGTCGATGGCAGAAAAAAATACACATGCGATCGGTTATAACTGATCGCCATAACCGATCAAGAGTGTCTGGCGGATTTTTAGCTTGACTTTGGGGTCCACCTTTTTTGTAATATATTCTACAATCATTGTGCTTTCTTAGTAACAACAGACTGATGAAAAATATCATCACTCTGCTTCTTTTCACTGTTCTAGAACTGCTTCCTTCTCCTCTCTTGTTTTTGTATGAAAGATTCAAGATCCAAACCATCTTAGTGAAGATTTTCTTACTTTTCTTCCATCAATCTTCTTATTTTTGCTATGTCTTGCTTTTGTTCGGTTTTGTTTTGTGTTTTGACCATGTGTGAGTAGTTTTATTATGGATTGTGGGAATGGTTGATTTAGAGGGATAGATGATGATCTCTTGATGTTTAGGACAAAATTACAAAAGTTCTCATGTTTAGAAGTGATCTTAAGGCTAGGATTGAAGTAGCTACTCAATTTCTAGATCATGGTCAGTCTGCCATTGGAAGAGGTTTAGTAGGCTGTGTAGAAGATTTCTAACATGTTCTTGACACTTGGCAAGGTGGAAATCGTGACTAAGGTTCATTTATTGGCTAAAAAGGGCTTTCGTTTCATGCTTGTCGATAATTTGGTTGCAATCGGAAGATTAGCTAATTCGAGTTATTAATAAAGGGTTTAGCATCACGGAAGTGAGTTAAGCTATTAGTTTGTGTCCCTTTCCATAGAACAAGTTCATTGAGTGACTAGAAACTTCATTAGAGACTCATCGAATACTCGAAATCGCATACCATATCCTACGGTCCATATTCTGTCTTCTTGAGTAAACCGAGTTTATTGTCTTGTTTTCTTTGAACGTGTGTCTTTAAAACTAGCTTCGATCATTTTAAGTGTCCTGTACTTTTCTCATTCTCTGTTTCTTTATTTTACTTTTAGTTTTATCATAATTAGTTCCTTAGACAAATACCAAAAAAACGTTTAGCTTAGCTTGACTAGTTTCTTGTATTCTTATTGTGCTGTTCTTTCTCTCCGTGGATTCGATCCCTAGGTACTCAACGACAAACCGTTATGATTGCGGTAGTCTACACATTAGGGTAATTGATGTGTTGAAAAACGACTAAATCACTACCGCCGGTGCAATCATCGATGTAAGGAATGGAAAAATCGACCTCCACTTGGGCAAAGACGATGTTCTTCAATTCGAAATCAACGACGTGATGAAATAGCCCACAATAGACGGTCAAGCCTTCTACATAGAGGCTATGGAAGAATTGGCGGATGAACTACAAGAAGAGCTAGCCTTGGAAGATCATCTCCAAGTGGCGCTAACTAAGAACCAAGGAGAACATGGGTTTCTTCATGATGAGAGTGTTGAGTACACGAGGATACTTGACTCGCACAAAGCACTTGTTGGGGAGAGTTCATTCTTGGAACTACAGCATGAAGAGCCTGCCGATTTGGAACACAATGCAAGTGTTTCGGATATTGACTTCATGAGTGCTTTGGATGTTGATCTTGATGACGAGCAAGGAGCTAGCAATAGTGAGACTAGCTTTGATGATGATTGGAGCGAGCTGAAAGCCCCGAAGGTGGACCTCAAACCGCTCCCAATTGGACTGAGGTATGCGGTCTTAGGTCCAAACGAGTCTTACCCGGTGATAGTCAATGATGAGCTTAGTGAAAATGAAATTGTCACCCTTTTGAAGGAATTGAAAAAATTCAGGAAAGCCATTAGATATTCACTAGATGATTTTAAAGGAATTTCCTCATCTCTTTGCACATATAGGATCCATCTAGAAAATGAATCGATGACTTCTATCGAGCATCAAAGAAGGTTAAATCCTAATTTGAAAGAGGTTGTCAAGAAAGAGATTCTTAAGCTTTTAGATTCGGGGATCATATACCCTATCCTTGATAGTACTTGGGTGTCCCCGATCCATGTGGTGCCCAAAAAAGGTGGAATTACGGTGATAAGAAATGAAAAAGATGAACTAATCCCGACTAGGACTATCACCGGTCATAGAGTGTGTATTGATTATCGAAAGCTTAACTCCGCCACTAGAAAAGATCATTTCCCTCTTCCATTCATTGATCAAATGCTAGAAAGACTTGCAAACCACCCATATTATTGTTTTCTTGATGGGTACTCGGGATTCTTTCAAATCCCGATTCACCCTAATGACCAAGAGAAGACGACATTTACATGTCCATATGGCACCTTTGCTTATCGAAGGATGCCATTTGGACTTTGTAACGCACCCGCAACTTTTCAGAGGTGCATGATGTCGATCTTCTCAGATCTAATTGAAGATATGGTAGAGGTCTTTATGGATGATTTTTCGGTATATGGTGCCTCGTTTGCTGCTTGTTTGTCAAATCTGTGCAGGGTACTCACTAGGTGCGAGGAGACGAATCTAGTCTTGAATTGGGAGAAGTGTCATTTTATGGTACGGGAAGGCATTGTGCTCGGCCATAAGATCTCGGAGAAGGGCATTGAAGTGGACAAAGCAAAAATCGAGGTCATGATGAGCCTAAAACCGCCAACCACGGTGAAAGGAATACGAAGCTTTCTAGGCCATGCCGGGTTCTATAGACGGTTCATCAAGGATTTCTCCAAGATAGTGAGACCACTCACTAGGCTTCTATGCAAGGAAGTGGAATTTGTTTTCGATGACGAATGTTTGAAAGCATTCTTGGAGATCAAGGAAGCTCTTGTGAGCACCCCGATAGTGCAAGCACCGGACTAGAGTCTCCCTTTTGAAATCATGTGTGACGCCAGCGACTTTGCGGTTGGCGCGGTTTTGGGTCAGAAAAAGGACAAGAAAATCCATGTGATCTATTATGCAAGTAGAACCATGGATGACGCCCAAACAAAATATGCAACCACGGAAAAGGAGCTCTTAGCGGTAGTATTTGCTTTTGAGAAGTTCCGCTCCTACTTGGTTGGATCAAAGATCGTAGTATACACAGATCATGCTGCCTTGAGACACTTAATAGCTAAGAAGGATGCTAAGCCGAGGCTGCTAAGGTGGATTCTCCTTCTACAAGAGTTTGACATGGAGATTAAAGACAAGAAAGGCATTGAAAATGGAGTAGCGGACCACTTGTCCCGGTTGAGGATTGAAGATGTGATCCCAATAGATGATTCTCTCCCCGAGGAACACCTAATGCTCATGGAGATTTTGAAGAAAACCTATCACACTGGGTTGAAACTCGAGAAAGTCAAGAGCTTGAAGGAGCAAGACTTGCCTTGGTACGCTGATTTAGTGAATTATATAGCTTGTGGAAGAGAACCGCCAAACCTGGATAACTACCACAAGAAGAAGTTTTTCAGAGACATCGCCCATTTCTTTTGGGATGATCCCTACCTCTACAAGCGGTGTTCAAATGGTCTCTACCGGAGATGCATTCTGGAAGGGGAGGTGAATGGCATATTATACCATTGCCATGGTTCGGTCTATGGAGGACACTTTGCCTCATTCAAAACCGCAACCAAAGTGCTCCAATCAGGCTTATGGTGGCCAAGTTTATTCAAAGACGCTCACGCCTACGTTTCGTCATGCGATGCTTGCCAACGAAAGGGGAACATAAGTAGAAGGGATGAGATGCCCCAAAACCCCATCTTAGAAGTTGAAGTGTTCGACGTATGGGGAGTTGACTTCATGGGACCGTTTCCTTCTTCTTATGGAAACCAATACATCTTGGTAGCGGTTGACTATGTCTCCAAGTGGGTTGAAGCGATTGCTAGCCCGACAAACGATGCAAAGGTGGTTCTAAAAATTTTCAAGTCGATCATCTTCCCAAGGTTCGGGATTCCATGAGTGGTGATTAGTGATGGTGGAAGTCATTTTATTAACAAGGTGTTTGAGAGCTTGCTCAAGAAGCACGGAGTCAAACACAAAGTTGCCACGCCCTATCACCCTCAAACAAGCGGGCAAGTAGAGGTTTCGAACCGCCAAATTAAGGCCATCTTGGAGAAGACTGTAAGCAATTCAAGGAAGGACTAGGCTAAGAAGCTGGACGACGCATTATGGGCATACCGGACGGCATTCAAGACACCAATTGGAACTACACCATTCAACCTACTCTACGGGAAGTCATGTCATTTACCCATTGAGTTAGAGTACAAAGCATTGTGGGCGGTGAAGCTCCTCAACTTCGACATTAAGACAGCCTCGGAAAGGCGTCTTATCCAACTGCATGAGCTAGACGAGATCCGTTTGGACGCCTATGAGAGCTCAAAAATTTACAAGGAACGAACCAAAGCGTTCCATGACAAGAAAATTGTCAAGAAGGGTTTCAAAGTTGGAGAACAAGTGCTGCTCTACAGTTCCCGGTTGAAGCTGTTTCCCAGAAAATTAAAGTCGAGATGGACAGGACCGTTCAAAGTCAAAGAGGTGCTGAAACAACCGCACCCATTTTTTTTTTTTTTTTTTGCAAAAATAATTATTAAAATCCCATACTAATAATAATTAAAAATCAGGCAACAACTCATAGAAAATCCCACTACAAATAAATAAACCTCGCAATTAATTTAACAATAGATTCTCGGTTCAAGATTAAATCCTAATAATCATAATCATAATTTGTTAAGTAAAAATCACCAAATAACCGACAAGTCTAGATCACCCCCTCTTCCTCGCCCTGATCCCACGGTCACACTTTTTCTTTTCCTGCATCAAATAAAGAAAAGAGATGCATAAGTATTTCGATAAATACTTAGTGAGGCAATCCTCCCATCTACAGGCTACACGCAAATAATTAAGATATTTAATATAAGTTATCACAAAAATACCGAATAAATCAAACATCTCATGAAACACTCGATCTAGACCACCAGAGATCGTAAACGGCCTATAATCATGAAACCACATCAAATATCCAATTATCCAGTTAAGCCTATGGTCCTGCACTCACCTGGATCACGCACGGAAAAATTCCCGACGACAACTGCAATTTTTTTCGAAACCTCGCGGGATGAATAACCTTCTAATTAACCCGAACGCGACCTAGGGAAATAATAAGATAATAACCCAATTAAAACTCTAATTAATCAAAGCTAAACCAACTAAGAAAAACGACTTCCTCAGTGGTATCGATCGATACCCTTCAGTGGTGTCGATCGATACCCACAGCGATGTCGATCGATACCCTCAGTGGTATCGATCGATACCGCTCCTGCTGCGCCAAGCACGATTCTGCAACAACACGCCGGTCATCATGGACCACCGCCACCAGCGCGACTCTGTCGCCGTTGCTCAACGCCGCCATCTCCCCTGCCACGACTCCACACTCAAGGCTTCTCTACCTCGGTTCGTGTTGTTATCGCCTTCTCCGGCGAGTCACCGTAGCCGCAAACACCAACACCACAATATCTCTTATCGAAACAACCTACCACTAACTGAGACAAGGGCTTACCAAGATGATGATGATGATGATGGTCTGGCTTAACTCGCACGGCACTCCCGCACCTAGCTCCGTCGCTCACCGGCATTCCCGCACCTAGCTCCGCCGCTCACCCTCCTCACACGATCTCCTCCTTTCTCCAAAACACCACACAACTCTCAGGTCAAGCTCTAGACACGATCTCTCTCTTTTGATCAAAGGAGGCGTAGGGTTTTTGATTAAACATGAGAATTTGCGCTTAAGCCCTCCAATTCTGCGAATTGATCAATTGAACCCGAACTGGTATCGATCGACACACCCCCGGAATAAACCCGAATTAATTATTTCACTCCAATAATCAATTCTTCCGGAACGCGGGCGTTACAATTCTCCCCCACTAACATAGATTCGTCCTCGAATCTAACGCTTCCGCTCCCTCTGCGCAGACTCAACTAACTATTTCCACACTAAGGCCATCTTCGACCTCCCCCGGTTCTCCCCACCGGCTTTAGGTCAAACCTCATGGCTTAGCGCTTCAACTCAGTCATCGGTTCAGGACTCTGGTCATAATCATCTGCTCATAACTCATACTCATACCTCTCCACTCCCAGACTCAAAGTCTTGGAAGTTCTGGGTATCCATACCACTCCACTCTCAGGCCACAAAGTCCTTTCGAGTTCTCGGTATCCAACTCATGCCACTCCACTCTGGGCGATAAAACCTTACGAGTTCTCGGTAATCACATACCACTCCACTCTGGGCTATACACCTTACGAGTTCTCGGCACATGCCACTCCACTCTGGGCAATACAACCTTACGAGTTCTCGGTAATCACATACCACTCCACTCTGGGCTGTACACCTTACGAGTTCTCGGCATCACACTCATACCACTCCACTCTGGGCAGTATAACCTTACGAATTCTCGATATCACATATCACTCCACCCTGGGCTATATACCTTACGGGTTCTCGATATCACATACCACTCCATCCTGGGCTATACACCTTACGAGTACTGGGTATCAGAGGAACTATTCATCCACTCTAGAGTTATACAGGACCGATCCATCCTGTGAGCAATCATGACCCTCAATACCTATAAACACCCCCGACTGACCACTTCCATGATCCGCGTATTACCTCGCGAGGTAGTACGTCATCATCAATATTCCCACCCGGAATATCCTCTTGTCATAACCAATACCCAGGTTATCTCACTGCATACCCAATCACTCAGGGTACCCACGAAAACAAAAATCTCTTCCCGGTTATCATTAAGCTTTTAACTCTTCATAAAAACTCTTCCCGGTTATCATTAAGTTCACGTAACTCTCATGACAAAACCAGTCATCCAAAATAAGAACCATCCATCTTATTAAAATAAAATCATAATGTCATAATCGTCTACAACACCGAAACGAAATACAAAATGATCAACATACAATAACGAAAAACTCAAACTGGAACCATCGATGAAAGCTCAGGCCTCGGATTGCTTCTCCATCCACTTCTTGAATCTCGCTTTCATCCTCGCCTCTGGTTCCCAAGTCTGCTCCTCAACCCCGTCACAATCCCACAACACTCTGATCATCGGAACTCTCTTCTACGATCCTGCTGGACTCTCTTCTCGCATAATCTCGGGCAACTCTAACCGATACGCTACCGGCCCAACCCGCTCTACAATCAAGAATGGACCCATATACCTCGGACTCAGCTTATTCTCGGCAATGGACCTGTTAGGTCCCCGCAACATAGCCATCTTGAGGTGTACACGGTCACCGACCTCAAAATCGATGTCTTTTCTCCTCTTATCGGCATAACTCTTTTGCCGATCTTGCGCTTCCTTCATGTTCAGCTTCAAAACCCGGATCTTCTCCGTAGTTTCCTGAACAAAGTCCGCACCAAACATGCTTCTCTCCCCCACTTGGGTCCAGCATAATGGTGTACGACACGGTCTCCCATACAGCGCCTCATATGGAGCCATCCCAATACTCGCTTGGTAGCTATTATTATACGTAAACTCTACCAAGTTCAAGTAGTCCATCCACTGGCCACCCCAGTCAAGCACACACATCCTCAACAAATCCTCAAGAGTCTGAATGGTTCTCTCGGATTGCCCATCCGTCTGAGGGTGATATGCCGTACTCATGTGCACCTTTGTGCCCATCTCAGCCTGAAAGGCCTTCCAAAACACCGAGGTGAACTTGGAATCACGATCCGACACGATACTCACAGGTACCCCATGAAGTCGTACAATCTCATTGACGTATTTCTTCGCCAATATTGCTGCTCCGTTGATCTTTTTGATGGCCAGGAAATGTGCCGACTTGGTCAACCGATCAACGATGACCCAAATAGCATCCTTGGTCCGAGAGACTGGCAGTCCGACCACAAAATCCATCGTGATCATATCCCACTTCCACTCTGGAATTGGTAAACTCCGTAACAACCCGCTCGGAACCTGATGCTCGGCCTTCACTAACTGGCATACATCACAAGCTGCGACCCAGTTAGCCACATCCTTCTTCATCCCGACCCAATGATAGTACCTTTTTAGATCACGGTACATCTTGGTCGCCCCTGGATGAATGGAAAACATGCTCACATGGGCCTCACTCAGAATCTCTCACCTCAGACCCTCATCCTTGGGTACGCAGACCCGCCCATGTACCAAAATAGTCCCGTTCGCTGAGACCTGATACTCGGAACCCACATCACCGGAAGCCTTAACCAGACCCTCATCTCTTTCTTGAGCCAACCGAACTCTGCTCAAAAGATCTGCCTAGTTTGCTGCCTCCAAGCCCAACGGCTCCTGAGATGTAGCACACAATCTCAGCGCACTAATCTCACTCACCAAGGACTCCATGTCTCGCTCTCTAGCCGAAGCTACTCGCTTACGACTCAGCGCATCCGCAACCAAATTCGCCTTTCCAGGATGGTAAGCGATCTCCATATCATAATCCGCCACTAACTCCATCCAACGCCTCTGCCTCAAATTCAACTCTGGCTGCGTAAAGATGTACTTGAGGCTCTTATGATCGGTAAACACCTGAACCTTCCCGCCATAAAGATAAGATCTCCAAATCTTCAAGGCAAAAACCACTGCAGCCATCTCAAGATCATGAGTAGGATAGTTACTCTCGTGCTTCCTCAACTGCCGTGAAGCATAAGCAATAACCTTCCCTTGCTGCATCAACACACAACCGAGACCCAATCTCGATGCATCCGTGTACACCACAAAAGGCTCGCTCGGCTCCGGTAAGGTTAAGACTGGTGTTCTCGTCAACATCATTTTCAGGTTCGCAAAACTCTCCTCGCACTCCGGAGACCACACAAACGGAACATCTTTGCCTGTTAGCTTCGTCAAAGCCTGAGCCATACTTGCAAACCCGTTGACAAATCTCCGATAATAACCCGCTAGACCAAGAAAACTTCGGATCTCAGTGGCATTCCTTGGTCTCGGCCATTCTCTGATAGCCTTAATCTTCTCTGGGTCAACTGAAACTCCCTCCTCTGAAACAATATGACCCAAGAATCTGATCTCCCGCTGCCAGAAACTGCACTTGCTCCACTTAGCGAACAATTTCTGTTCCCGCAGCTTCTCCAGAACATTCCTTAAATGAACTCCGTGCTCCTTAGGACTCTTGGAATACACCAGAATGTCGTCTATGAAAATGATCACGTATTCGTCCAGATACTCCTGAAACACACCGTTCATCAACCTCATGAAAGCTGCTGGTGCGTTTGTTAACCCGAATGGCATCACCACAAACTCGTAGTGCCCATATCTGGTCCTGAAAGCTGTCTTCCGTACGTCCATCTCATCAATCGGAATCTGATGGTACCCCGATGCCAAGTCTATCTTGGAGAACCAAGTAGCCCCCTTCAGCTGATCCAACAACTCGTCGATCCGCGGTAGAGGATATCTGTTCTTCACTGTGACTCGGTTGAGTCCCCGGTAATCGATACATAACCGAAAACTCCCGTCCTTCTTCTTCACAAACAACACCGGTGCTCCCCACGGTGAACTGCTCGGACGGATAAAACCCTTACCCAATAACTCCTCCAACTGCTTCTTAAGCTCTGCCATCTCTGCTGGAGCCATCCGGTACGGAGTCTTTGATATCGGCATTGTCCCCGGTTCCAACTCAATCGTGAAAGGATCCGAACGCGTCGGTGGTAACCCCTGCAATGATTGAAACACATCCTCGAACTCCTGAACAACCCGAACATCCTGAATCGCAACATCTCCAACAAACTCTGGAGTGATAATGGTCGCCAGGTAAGCTTCGCAACCCCGCTCGATCAACTTCTCGGCCTGCATAGATGAGATCACCAGACTCCCCGAAGTTGGTCTCACTCCTTGATAAACCAACCTTCCCTTTTCCCTTTCGAACAAAACACGTCCTCGGTGATAGTCTAGATGTGCCCTGAACTTACCGAGCCAATCCATACCCAAAATAACATCATATAGCTCCACCGAACAAATGATTAGATACGCTGGCATGGATTCCCCGGCCACCTGAATGTCTACGCTCTCTGCCCGACCAAAGGTGCTCAGAAACTTCCCTCCAGCGACCTTGACGAGCTCTGGCTGCTCTCCCGGTTCACTCCGGATGCCGCCTCTCTCGGCCAATTCCGGAGTAACAAAGCAATGCGATGCTCCGGAATCAAACAATACGTGGGATTCAAGTCCTCCCACAATCAAGGTCCCTACACAAACTCATTTGCTAAGACCCTGACACAACAACACGGAAGGACTAATTTAACAAACAAGAATTTACTCGAGTAAGTTAGAAGTTTACCAGTGATCGGCCTGGAACTCGGTTCACCAGACTCCACCATGGTATACACTCGCGGCGTCACCGCAGTCGGCCTAGCTGATGGTGCTGCTAGCACTCCCTGCTGCAGCTTAGGACACTTCGGCTTGATATGTCCCGCCTCCTTGGAATGGTAGCACACCCGAGTGTCTGCGCGCGAATCCCCCCTCTGAGGCCAACTCGCCACTCTGTGATCCTTGCTACCGCAACCAAAGCAGCCCTGACTTCCCTGTCCGCCCTGGCTGGGCCTTGAAGTACTCTCCCATTTACGTTTCTGCCCCTGCCCCGGCTTGTCACTCTTGCTAGGACCGGGCTGATGGTGAGGCTTCTTTGCCTGAAAGGTCGGGTTGACTCCCACACCCTTGTCTCTCAGACCCTCCTCAATTAGTGCAGCCTTCTCCACCAGCTCCCCAACCGTCGCAAAAGAACTCAACAGACATCGATTCCTCAACTCGGCCCGAAGGCCTCTCAAGAACCGTCGCACCTGAGCCTGCTCATCATCCATAGCATGCCCTCCGTACATCCTGAGACGATGGAACTCCGCCTCATACTCCCGCACGGTACGGTTCCCTTGTGTTAATCCCAGAAACCGTGTCTCTAACCGATCCAATGCCTCCTGAGGAAAGTACTTGGAGTTAAACTCTGCCACGAAATCCGCCCAAGACATTTCGGCCTGGACCCTCCAGGCCGCAACACCTCTCCACCAAAGATGTGCGTCGCCCTCCAGATAGTGAACTGCGAGGTCCACCTGGTATCCCTCTGGACACCTAACCGAACGGAAATTCCGCTCCATTCGCATTCTCCATTCATCTGCCTCCTCCGGCCTGGCACCACCCGAGAAAAATCTCGTGCCAATCCTCTGCAACTGGTCCATCATCTTCAGATATGATGGAGGCTCACCTGCATTCACAACTCTCGGCTGCACTGCGGCTACCGGTGGTACCTCTGGAGCCTGCACGGGTCCCCTCTCTGGTAACCGCTCCAAAAGTAACGCCAAAAGGTCCGCAATCCGATCCTCTCGGGCCTGAGCAGCACCTGCTGCGACACCCGCAGCCCCCGCTGACACTCCCGCATTCCCAGCACCCACACCGGACACACCCCCAGACCCACTCTGATCAGCCTGCGAACCCGTGTCCTGCTCCACCGTAGCACTCCGTGCAACGCTCTCCTCTACTGGAGCTCTCACGTTCCTCTGAACGCGACCCCGGCCTCCACGAATACCACGACCACGAACTCCACCTCGGTTAGCCATCTGCACTTACACACAAACGATAAGCCACTAAACGACTAACTAAAACAACACAACTTACCGTGGAATCTCACTGAAGGCTCGAAGAGGATGATCTAGAACTCCATGCTCAAACAATTGACTAACTCACATAGACAATTTCAAATAACGGTTTACTCAAGCGACACATAACACCGAAAACTCAATTAACTCTAATAAAATTTCTTTCTAAACCGTCCTAGAACCGTGAACGCTCTGATACCAAATTAAAACAACCGCACCCATTTTTTTTTTTTTTTTGTTGCAAAAATAATTATTAAAATCCCATTCTAATAATAATTAAAAATCAGGCAACAACTCATAGAAAATCCCACTACAAATAAATAAACCTCGCAATTAATTTAACAATAGATTCTCGGTTCAAGATTAAATCCTAATAATCATAATCATAATTTGTTAAGTAAAAATCACCAAATAACCGACAAGTCTAGATCACCCCCTCTTCCTCGCCCTGATCCCACGGTCACACTTTTTCTTTTCCTGCATCAAATAAAGAAAAGAGATGCATAAGTATTTCGATAAATACTTAGTGAGGCAATCCTCCCATCTACAGGCTATACACGCAAATAATTAAGATATTTAATATAAGTTATCACAAAAATACCGAATAAATCAAACATCTCATGAAACACTCGATCTAGACCACCAGAGATCGTAAACGGCCTATAATCATGAAACCACATCAAATATCCAATTATCCAGTTAAGCCTATGGTCCTGCACTCACCTGGATCACGCACGGAAAAATTCCCGACGACAACTGCAATTTTTTTCGAAACCTCGCGGGATGAATAACCTTCTAATTAACCCGAACGCGACCTAGGGAAATAATAAGATAATAACCCAATTAAAACTCTAATTAATCAAAGCTAAACCAACTAAGAAAAACGACTTCCTCAGTGGTATCGATCGATACCCTTCAGTGGTGTCGATCGATACCCACAGCGATGTCGATCGATACCCTCAGTGGTATCGATCG
>PKMM01019352.1:0-18592 GCA_002933915.1 Eutrema heterophyllum
ACCCAGGATGGGTCGGCACTAATCTTTATGTGCCTTGTGCCGCTTGATTCTGGACCGGTATGGGAGATTTCTTGGATCGGTGTTAGCTTCTGTCTTCGTACCGGTCCATCACACCGATACAGGATCGGTCGGTGTGAATCACTTGGAAACGTGCCGTTCGAAATCTCGGAGTTCTGGAAGGGTACACCGATCGATTCTGGGTCGGTGTAAAAAGTGTTGTGGATCGGTATGAGCTTCTGTCTTCATACCGACCCATCATACCGATCCAGGATGGGTCGGCGTACTCCTCTCCTTTTTGCTGTTTTGCCTTGGCCATCTCTTCTTGTACCCAACTCCGATCCAGCTTGGCTTGGTGACTTCCAAGTACCTAGAAAAGACTCCAAAACATGCGAGATACGCTAGGACCTAATGCACAACATCCTAGTTCCTAAGGAAGACCAAAATGCGAGATAGAACCATGATAAGTATGCAAATCACATCAAACTCCTAACTAATATGCATGCTAGAATAAGTAAAATATGAGAATATCAATTTCGAACCCTTGTTCTACTCTATTCTTATTTTATTTATTGAAGTATTATTCAGTTATGTTGCTTTCTTTAATCTCCATGCCTGAGTAGTTCTCTTGTTAGGTTCAGGGTTCTCATAAAAGGAATTCTCTGAATGTTAGATAGATCGATTTATTAGGGTTCATAATCAATTAAGTTCTTCACCATAGGTTGTTCTTAGTGCTAATTCTAGCTTGATCACCTAGAACTTATATCTTAGGTTAATTGATTAGGCACGAAAGTGCAATTGAATAACCTGACAGAACCTAGGGCGAGCAAAATAACTATCCGCAAAGAAATTTGGTTTAGTTGCTTTGTGAACATATCAAACCTGAACTCTAAAGGTGGTTTAGATCCTTAGGATTAGCAAAGAAATTTGGAATTCTAGGACTTAGACTTAGATAATTCTCGCAATGAAAGTTGGTTAATTATAATTTAGTGTTTTGAGTTCAAGAACCGTGCTAAATCTGAATCCTGATAAATTGATTTTTCTGCATTCTCTGATTTCCTGAGAGATACTCTGAGCCTAGTTTTTCCCATTGAATTTACAACCCACTTGATAATCTTAGTTGTTTTCTGTTCAATCTATTGACTTAGCTTAATTCAAATCTTGCAATCTATTGAGTGATATCTTGAGTCTTTGTGGTTCGACCCCTAACTTACTGTAACTATTGCTTTAGTACTTTAGGGTATTATATTTGAGCATATCAAATTTTGGCGTCGTTGCCGGGGATTCTAATTTCACCATTAGATTTTTGCTGAGAATTTCGACTAAGTCTGACGGTATCGATCGATACTCGCCTAGTATCGGTCGATACCCGCCGTTTTAGTTTACCTTTTTTGATTTTTGTTACTTACGTCTCTTGACTCTTGTGTTTCAGGTGTATGCATAATCGTGAAACCAGGAGAAACAAGAGCACACAGTTGACTAATCTGTCCAACAAGGAGCTAGCTGACTTAGAGCGCACTATCAAGAAGCAGAAGAAACAAGCAGAGATGAACAATCAAGTTGTGTTGAATCGTGACGAGGCTGGAGCCTTGAGGGACCAGGATGGTAATCTGTGCAATGAGGCTGGACAACCACTTAATGGAGAGGGAAACATCATAATCCCTCGACTAGCTGTCAATGAGAATGTTGCGCGCAACAACGAAGTGAATCATGGGAATGCTGGGGTTAATCGCGCTAGGACGCTTGGGGAGTACATGATATTCTCATATTTTACTTGTTTAGCATGCATTTTACTTAGCGTTTTTAGTCGCATGCATGCATAATCATCGTTTTCCTTAGTGTTATGGTCTAAATTAGAGTCTAGCTAGGTTGCATTAAGTCCTAGTGAGTCTTGCATGTTTTGGGGTCTTTTTCCAGGTGCTTGGAGACACTTTAGGAGGATTGGAAGTCACCGAACCAAGCCAAATCTTAGTTGAGTGCAAGAAGAGATGGCCAAGGCAAAAACAGCAAAAGGAGAGGAGTGTACCGACCCATCCTTGGTCGGTATGATGGGTCGGTATAGGGACAGAGACAAATACCGATCCAGAGTCGATTTCATGCCGCCCCAGAATCGACCGGCACACTCACCTGGAACTACGACGAACTGCTCGACGTACCTTCCCTTCACACTGCACCGACCGGTCCTGAAGCGGTATTTCCCGATCGGTATGAAGACAGAAGCTAACACCGATCCAAGAACTCTCCCGTACCGGCCCAAAAACAAGCGGCACCAAGGCACGGGAAGATTAGTGCCGACCCATCCTAGGCCGGTACTAATCACACGGCACTAAACTCCAGCGATCCGATCGTCATTACTGCCGGCTAAAACCCATCCTGCTTCGATCCGACCGTCGTTCCCATCGGCTAAAACCTTACCCAGCCAGCGACAGGATTTGTACCGGATGGTTTGTACCAACCCAGAACCGATCGGTACAATCCTGTATTTTCAGGTTTTTGCCCAAACCCGACCTGGTCAATACCCGGTTTTTTCTGGGTTGACCCGGTTCGCATTATTCACTATAAATACTAGAAAAACCTAATTTTCAAGGGGGTCTTTTTCTTATGCTAAAAAACCTCTCTTAGTGGGTTCTAAGTCTTTGTAAGAGATATTTCCTTTTTGATCTATGCAAATTGATTTCTAGTTTCTTGAATCTCTTCTTCCTACATTTTTTTTTCTTAATCAATTCGTCATCTAATCATGGGATTAAACTTGTTCTTCATAGAATTTGTTGGGTCCAAAATGATTAGTGAGTAGTCTTTTAGGATTTGAGGATGGGATAGATTTGGGTGGATTCCATGGGTGATTTATGATGCTTAGGGATAGATTATTGTATTCCCTTTCTTATTTAGCAATCTTAAGGCTTGATTGTGCTTGAGAAAGCCAACCTTGATCATAGGGCATTTCACACCCACAAGGTGTTCGATGAAATGTCTAGATGAGCTTTTTAAGAGAGAAAACTTGCTTAGCCTAAGAGATTAGCTGTCTAGGGAGTTTTATTGGTTGATCTTGATATTGGATCTTAATGCTTGCTAATTATTAACCCACAAATGAGAATTTGATCTTGGATTAGCAATCAGCAAAGGTGCTTAATGTCTTGAGAAAGGATTAACACATTTAATGATCTTCGCCTAGGGAATTAGTCTTGTTTGAGTATGAGGATCATGAATTAACCATGGATTCACCTAATTCAATTACCCCATCCTTGAATTCGCTTTTGTTTATTGAATTCTAATTTGTTTAGTGTATTATTCTGTAATCTTGCTTAGTTTGCTTAGTTAATTAATTACAATACAACCTCTCTTGTTTAGCTTAACTTAAGAAGTACTTTACATTCTTATTGTTTCGAAATCTCGCCCATTTGGATTCGATACCTCATATACTACATCGTATATTGAGTGATTGACTCAAGGACTTGCAAAATTCTATGTATCAACTTGGGGCCGTTGCCGATTGGGTTTAGATTTCAACATTAAGATTTAGGTTCTTTTTGAGATTAAGTCTTATTTTCCTTTTGGTTACTAATCTCTTTCACTTTCTATTACTCTCGATCGATCTTGTAGGTGTATGCACACCCGTTCTCGTGGCAAGGGCAACCTCGTTCAAGCACGGGACGGCATTCACTTATTGGATCGCGGGGTTAGAGCAAGGAGAGCACATGTAAGACAACATCAAGCCGAGAACAACATGGAGCACTTCGACGAGATTCCACTCGGGAACGTTCATGACAACGTGGACAACCTTCCTCACCAAAGGCAAGGTGGTAATGGCAACCACCACGGCCAAGGAGGGAACGACCACAACCCTAACCCACCCGTCCAAAACATTGAGAGCTCCACACCACCCTCCTAGAGCCCAAAACGTAGTTGGTGCGGGTGATGCCGCGAATGCTCACCGGAATCGTCAAGGCATTTAAGCTCCTTCGGTCGAGAACAACAACTTCGAGGTCAAAGCCGGTTTGATTAACATGGTGCAAAACAACAAGTTTCACGGGTTAGCCATGGAAGATCCTCTCGACCACATCCATCAATTCGATAGGATATGCGGTCTAACGAAGATGAATGGTGTCTCCGAAGATAGCTTCATTTGAGACTATTCCCCTTCTCTCTCGGTGATAAAGCTCATCAATGGGAGAAAAGCCTTCCTCAAGGTTCGATCACAACTTGGGATGATTGCAAAAGAGCTTTTCTCGCCAAATTCTTCTCCCCTTCACGAACCGCAAAGTTGAGAAACGAGATCTCTAGTTTCACTCAACGAAACCATGAGTCCTTCAATGAAGCTTGGGGGAGATTCAAAAGCTACACCACCCAATGTCCACACCACGGATTCTCAGATGCTTCACTTTTGAGTACACTATACCGTGGTGCCTTACCAAAGATACGGATGCTCTTGGACACCGCATCTAATGGGAATTTCTTGGCCAAACAAGTCGATGCCGCAATGGAGCTAGTCGAGAACCTTGCTCAAAGCGACGGCACTTATGGTGACGACTATGACCGCGCCACAAGAACCACTAGTGACGTTGATGAGCAAAAGCGAGCCAAGGAATTGAAGAGCCTAAATGATAAGATTGACAAGCTTCTTCATTCCTCTCAAAAGCATGTTCATTTTGTTGGGGCCAATGAGGACAACCAAAGTTATGATGATGAGATTGTGGATGAGGCTACACAAGAGGAAGTCAATTATGTGGGCAACCAAGGCGGTTTCCAACGGGGTGGATTCAACAACAACTGCCGTAACCACCCTAACTTTTCTTACCGGAACCCCAATGTGGAGAACCCACAAGATCAAGTGTACCCTACACAACACCAAGGCAATCAAGGCGGTCAACAAATGAACTTCACTTCTCAACAACAAGGTTAAGGTTCCAACAACCAAGGCTATGTTAACAAGAACACCTTCCAAGGAAATTAAGGAGGGTTTCAAGCTAAGACACCCTTCACGGCTCCCCCGGGTTTCCAACAAGGCTTTGTCCCTCAAGGTTAAGCAACTACGTCTAAACCGTAAGAGCTTGACTTGAATACAATGTTCCAACAACTTCTTAAAGGACAAGCGGAGATCAATACAAGGGTCGAATGCTCTTATAACGACCTCAACTCCAAGCTTGAGACATTGAGCTCCAAGGTTAAACAACTCGAAAGCAAGGGCACCGCTTCTTCCTCTAGGCCACAAGGCCAACTACCGGGAAAACCCGAGACCAACCCCAAGGAGTATGTTAACGCCATTACATTACGGAGTGGGGCGGTCTTACCAACTCGAGAAGCTCCCCCTAATATCAACGAGGACGTTGAGAAGCATAGTGAGGGGGTGGAACTCGAGATTTAAGACGAAGTGGTAGTCGAAGACACAGTTTTGAAAGGCCAAGCAAAGGGTAAACGGGTTGAAGAAATCAAGAATAGGATTGTTGTGCAAGAGAAACCCAAGAAGAAGGATAGTGTGTTCGTTCCAAAGCCTTATGTGCCCAAGTTACCTTTTCCCGGACGTTTCAAGAAACAACTATTGGATAAGTACAAGGCAGTATTCGATAGGCAAATGGAGAAAGTTGAGCTTACCATGCCTTTGGTTGATGCGTTTCTACTTGTACCCCAATATGCTAAGTTTCTCAAGGACACGGTAAAGGAAAGAGCAAAAGAGATGGAATCCATGGTGATCTTGATGCATGAATGTAGCGCCATCATCCAAAAAAGGTGGTACCCAAGACACTTGGAGATCCCAGTTCTTTCACTCTTCCATGTGCTCTAGGCCCGCTAGCATTCAACAATTGCCTTTGTGATCTAGGGGCTAGTGTGAGTCTCATGCCGTTCTCGGTTGCTAAAAGATTAGGCTTCACGACGTACAAAGCTTGCAACATATCTTTGATCTTGGCGGATAGAAGTGTGAGAGTACCCATCGGTTTGCTTGAGGATCTACCAATCATGGTTAGAGATTTCATTGTCCCAACGGACTTTGTTGTGCTTGAGATGGATGAAGAGCCTAAAGATCGTTTGGGAGGCCGTTTTTGGCAACCGCGGGAGCTATCATCGACGTGAGAAAAGGGAAGATTGATTTGCATTTGGGTAAAGATGAAGTGCTTGAGTTCAACATCAATGTTGTTGATGAATGACTTTTGCAAGTCTTTGAGTCAATTACTCTAAATGCTATTGTAGCATAAGAGGTATCGAACCAAGGAGGTTAAGATCAATGCACTAAGAATACATGAATCTTCCTAAGCTAGAGCAAATGTTTTTGGGTTTTTATATTTTTGAACAAAGAAAGTAAAATGCAAGAAAGAAAACAAATGATAGAAGTGTTGGAAAAATGAATTAACTATCAAGAAGACGATTAATGAACAAACAATGATGATTTAGATTGAATTAAACACTATCCTAGAACATGGAATTCACAATTATGACTAATCCACTCTCGTGGCACTAATCACTTTGTTAATCACCAAATCAAGAACAAACTCTCGTTTGTGATAAGATGATTAACAAGCTTTAATCTCCAATTCCACTTAGTTCACTAATCACCCTAGACATCAACTCTCATTGGCTAGGCATGAAAGGCTCACAAAAGGTTTGGTTCAAGCATTTCATCGAACACCTCTCGGGCGTGAAACGCCTAAGCTCTAGTTTTGATCTCTCAATCCAAAACTAGCTTTAAGATCAACCTAAGTGAAGGATCTAACAAGATGTAACCTAAATCGTCATCATCTAATCATCAAGACAATTGACTAACGATGCTAATACACACAATCTATGCTATTCCTTAGGTTAAGATCACTAATTATGACTAATCCTCTCTCAAGGCACTAATCACTTTGCTAATCACTAAATCAAGATCAAATTCTCATTTGTGATGAAATGATTAGCAAGCATTAAGATCAATATTCAAATCAACCAATAAACACCTTAAGCAACTACTCTCATAGGTTAAGAATGTTTATCTCTTTCTAAGTTCTTTGGGGAATTTCATCAAACACCTTGTGGGTGTGAAATTCCCAAAGATCTAGATTGACTCTCTCAAGCCCAATCTAGCATTAAGATCACTTAGAAAGAAAGGAAAGCAATGATTTAGAATCTAAGCATCACAAATCAATCATCAAACCATCAATAATCAAGCAAACCAAAATCCAACAAAAAGTCTAAAATCTAAAGAACATGAAGAACAAAAGAGAAAAAGACATAAAGGTAAAGAAATTGCATAAATAAAAGATAGAGTTGAAGAAATCTTCTCTAGAGTGGTATTTGTATGAAGAACAATCAAAATCCCTCCAAAATCATAAGAAGAGTTTGGGATAAAACCCAACTCTAGAAAGAAGAAAGCTTGGCATGAAAAATAGGGTTTTTGGGTTTAAATAGTAAAATGACCTAACCGGGTCGACCCGGGACAAACCGGGTATCAACCCGGTTCATTTTGGGTTGAAAAAGTTCTGGGTTAAGCACCGGACCATGTTGGTCCGGTGTAGGTGGCCGGTGTGAGCAAGTTTCGACGTTGAAAGCGTGTGGTTGAGCGGCCAGACGGACATAGCATCAGTAAATTAGCCATATATATCAAACCACAAGTCCGAATAACCTGAAACCAACGCCATTATGAAGCTAACTCAATGCCCTATGACTTTGATCAAGGGGTCAAGAGCCAAGTATAACGGGAAGGCCTTCGTCTGAGTCGATCTTTATTGTACTTTGGACTGCTTTGGCTGGTGAACACCGGACGGACTTGGAGGGGTGTTGTGGGCCGGTGTAGACCCTGGTCGAAAAGGAGCTGAACACCGGACGGACTTGGAGGGGTGTTGTGGGCCGGTGTAGACCCTGTCCAAGCTGAGGTTGAACACCTGACGGTGACATCGGACAAGATTGGTCCGGTATGGTGCAATGGGTTCGCGGCCAGACGGAGACGCCTTAGAAAATCGGCCATATCTTCCAAACCACTCTTCCGAATGACTTGATTCAAAATCTGGTAGAGCGATAACTCATCCCTCTACAACTTTCATGAACACCTCCGAAGCTAAATCAGATCAGAGAGCCTTCGTTCGGCAGGTTCTTTTGGACGGTTCGGATGACCCCTTCCTTCTCTTATGCTCCATCACTCCAAACTTCCTCAAATGTCTCCAAAACACCTAGAAACACTCCAAATGCATGCAAGACTCACTAGGACCTAATGCAAACACCTAATACTCTAATTTAGACCAAAATGCTATAATAACTATGGAAGACACATGCATGAGACCCGAAACACTAAATAAAATGTATGCTAGAACATGCAATATATGAATATATCAGATGTCATGAAGAAGCCCACAATTGACGGTCAATGCTTCTACATTGAGACGATGGACGAGCTCGCGGATGAGCTACTTGAAGAGATGAGTCTTGAAGATGGGTTACAAGCGGCTTTGACACAAGAACAAGGCGAACATGGGCATTTGAGTGAGGAAAGCGAAGGGTACAAGCTACTTTTAGACTCACACAAGCCGGTTGATAGAGAGACTCCGTTCATTGAGTTGGGTAGTCAAGTGACTAATTGTGGAGATGGGTCAAGCATGGTTTCGGTTTACGAGAGCTTCGCTATACAAGTGGATCGAGTGGAGGACGAGATGGATGCTAGCAATGGTAAGTCTAGCAATGATGACGATTGGAGTGAGCTCAAGGCGCCTAGCAATGATGACGATTGGAAAGAATTAAGGAAATTTAGAAGAGAAATTGGATACTCCCTAAGTGATATCAAGGGTATCTCTCCATCTCTTTGCACACATATGATCCATCTAGAGAGCGAATCGATGACTTATATTGAACACCAACGTAGGTTGAATCCTAATTTGAAAGAGGTAGTCAAGAAATAGATTCTTAAGCTCTTAGATGCGGGAGTTATCTATCTTATCTCCGATAGTGCGTGGGTATCTCCGGTCCATGTGGTGCCTAAAAAAGGTGGAATCACGGTGATAAAAAATGACAAGAATGAGTTAATACCAACTAGGACTATCACCGGTCATAGGATGTGCATTGACTATCGAAAACTTAACTCCGCCACTAGGAAAGATCACTTCCCCCTTCCTTTCATTGATCAAATGCTTGAGAGACTCGCCAATCACCCATTTTATTGCTTTTTAGATGGTTATTCGGGATTCTTTCAAATCCCAATTCACCCAAATGACCAAGAGAAGACGACATTTACATGTCCTTATGGCACATTTGCTTATCGAAGGATGCCGTTTGGACTATGTAACGCACCCGCCACATTTCAAAGGCGCATGATGTCGATCTTTTCGGATCTAATTGAGGAAATAGCCGAGGTCTTTATGGACGACTTCTCGGTCTATGGCTCCTCGTTTTTTTCTTGCTTGTCAAATCTTTGTAGGGTTTTTACGAGGTGCGAGGAGACGAACTTGGTGTTGAATTGGGAGAAATGCCACTTTATGGTGCGGGAAGGCATCGTCCTAGGATACAAGATCTTGGAACGGGGTATAGAGGTAGACAAGGCCAAGATAGAGGTGATGGTTAGCTTGGAACCGCCAAAGACGGTGAAAGATGTCCGAAGCTTCTGGGGGCACGCGGGCTTCTACCGTCGCTTCATCAAAGATTTCTCGAAGATCACAAGGCCTCTCACTAGGCTACTTTGCAAGGAAGTTGAGTTTGTTCTTGATGAGGAGTGTATGGTGGCGTTTTCGGAGATAAAGAAGAGACAATCACCTTTGAACCTACAACATAGGACCGAAATTTTTCCATGGCGAAAACCACCGCCAACAACTCCTTCTCCGTAGTAGTGTATCGAGCTTGGGTGTCATCCAAGGTCCTACTTGCATAGTACATGACATTGGTCTTCTTATCCTTCCTTTGCCCTAAGACAGCTCCAACCGCGAAACTACTCGCGTCACACATAATCTCTAAAAGGAAGATCCTAATACGGGGCTTGGACTATGGGAGCACTAACCAATGCACGGATCACGCAGCCTTGAGATACATTCACGCCAAGAAAGACACGAAGCCAAGGCTACTCCGTTGGATCTTACTCCTACAAGAGTTTGACTTGGAGATAGTTGACAAAAAAGGAATAGAGAACGGGGTAGCGGATCACTTGTCTAGAATGAGGATTGAAGACCTTGTTCCAATCAACGACAAACTTCCAGAAGAAAGATTTATGTTGGTGAGTGTCTTGAGAAAAGGGATAGAGGCCGCAAAGAGTCTTGAGAATGCGAGCGGTTTAGAAGACGGCAAGCTCCCTTGGTACGCGGATTATGTCAACTACTTGGCATGCGGAAGAGAGCCGCCTAAGTTAGAAGGGTACAAGAAGAAGAAGTCCTTCCATCATATCACTCGGTTCTATTGGGATGAGCCGTTCCTCTACAAGTTGTGCACGGATGGTCTATACCGACGGTGCGTCCCAGAAGAAGAGGTCAACGGGATTTTGTTTCATTGCCACGGTTCATCATATGGCGGTCATTTCGCTTCATTCAAGACGTCGACAAAGGTTCTACAATCCGGTTTTTGGTGGCCAAGTCTATTCAAGGATGCACATGCTTTTGTTTCCACTTGTGATGCTTGCCAAAGAAAGGGGAATATTAGTAGAAGAGACGAGATGCCTCAAAACCNACAAACTTCCAGAAGAAAGATTTATGTTGGTGAGTGTCTTGAGAAAAGGGATAGAGGCCGCAAAGAGTCTTGAGAATGCGAGCGGTTTAGAAAACGGCAAGCTCCCTTGGTACGCGGATTATGTCAACTACTTGGCATGCGGAAGAGAGCTGCCTAAGTTAGAAGGGTACAAGAAGAAGAAGTTCTTCCATCATATCACTCGGTTCTATTGGGATGAGCCGTTCCTCTACAAGTTGTGCTCGGATGGTCTATACCGACGGTGCGTCCCAGAAGAAGAGGTCAACGGGATTTTGTTTCATTGCCACGGTTCATCATATGGCGGTCATTTCGCTTCATTCAAGACGTCGACAAAGGTTCTACAATCCGGTTTTTGGTGGCCAAGTCTATTCAAGGATGCACATGCTTTTGTTTCCACTTGTGATGCTTGCCAAAGAAAGGGGAATATTAGTAGAAGAGACGAGATGCCTCAAAACCGATCCTCGAGGTGGAACTTTTTGACGTGTGGGGCATAGATTTCATGGGACCGTTCCCCTCTTCGTATGGGAACCAATATATCTTAGTGGCGGTGGATTACGTATCTAAATGGGTCGAGGCGATTGCTAGCCCGACGAATGATGCAAAGGTGGTACTCAAGTTGTTCAAGACGATCATCTTCCCGCGGTTTGGTGTCCTAAGAGTTGTGATAAGTGATGGAGGGAGCCATTTCATAAACAAGGTGTTTGAGAGCTTACTCAAGAAGCATGGAGTCAAACACAAGGTGGCCACACCTTATCACCCCCAAACGAGTGGGCAAGTGGAGGTTTCTAACCCGAAAATCAAGGCAATTTTAGAAAAGACCGTTGGGAGCTCAAGAAAAGATTGGTCTGTGAAACTCGATGACGCATTGTAGGCCTATCGAACCGCTTATAAGACTCCCATTGGAACGACCCCATTCAATCTTCTTTATGGGAAATATTGTCACTTGCCGGAAGAGTTGGAGTACAAAGCGTTATGGGCGGTTAAACTTCTCAACTTTGATCTCAAAACCGCGCAAGAAAGACGTTCGATTCAGCTCAAGAGCTCGACGAGATTAGGCTAGAGGCCTATGAGAGTTCGAAGATTTACAAGGAGCGAACCAAGGCGTTTCATGACAAAAGCCTTGTGCGAAAGAAGTTTAGAACCGGAGACCAAGTGCTATTATTCAATTCCCGGTTGAAGCTGTTTCCCAGGAAACTCAAATCTAGGTGGTCCAGTCTGTTTAGAATCAAGGAGGTACGGCCATATGGGGCTATCGTTCTCGTGAACAAGAATGGTGAAGAGTTCGTCGCAAACGGGCAAAGGCTCAAGCCATATCTTGCCAATGATTTCATTGAAGTAGGGACCTCACTCCCTCTCGATGACGCTCCACCTTCCGCCTAAGCGGGTAACCAAAGTCAAACTTAGAGACTCTAAACAAAGTGCTCTTGGGAGACACCCCAAGCTTATCCATTGTATATATTTTTCGTTTTCTGCGTTTTTCTATCTCTTCTAGACCTTTTTGATGTTTTGTTTAAGTGTTGATAGGTTCTTGACGGGCCGCGAAGTCTTGAATCAACGGTTTTGAAGAGCGACATGATTTGACTGCGAAAAAAAGAAATCTGGAGGACTATACCGCCCCATCCTAGGTCGGTATGGTGGATCAGTATCATACCAAGAGGCTATACCGACCGAGTGCACCGAGCAGGAACGGGTCGACACAAAAAGAAGGAAGAGGACCTGACAAAGTGGACCAATCGACTCCCAGCCGGTGCTAATCAAACGGTACAACAACAATTTTTGTGCCGCTCGGTTAGTACCGCGCTAGGATGGGCCGGTACAGAGAGAAATCCTTGCCGAGCGACTTCTAGCCGAAATAACTTTACGAGGGAAATGCACCCGAGACAGTTTTTAATCGGCTAGAAAAGGAGAGAGACACACCAAAGGCGTACAGGGGGAAATTTTTGTGCCGGATGGTTAGTACCGACCGAGAACCGAACAATGCAAGGCATAAAATATTCCCCGAACAAATTCCAGCCGACACAATCTTCACTCAGGCAAGTTTTTAGCCGAGGTAGTTTCTCCGCGGGCAAGTTTTCAGCCGAGGATTAGTGCCGGATGACTTGTACCGGCTCAGAATGGGTCGGTACTAGGAACCACGTTCATACCGTTCGATTAGTGCAAACCGTTCTTGCCGAGTAACCGATGCCGATCGATGACCGAGCGATGGGAAGAAAAAGGCTCGTACCAGACAGTTTATGCCGATCAAGGATCGAACGGTGTTGAGGAAAACGTCTGTACCGCTCGATTTGTGCCGATCCAAAACGGATCGGTATGCAAAAGTCAACGCGGGTCAACAATTTTCACGCGTAGGCCGTGGCCCGTTTGACCTGACCCGACGCGATAAAAATCCTCATTCTCCGGCTAAGTTCTTATCGCGCCTCCTCCTCCCCTTTTCTCTCTCGATTTTTCTTTTTTTAGCCATAACTTTCACTCTAGTTACTCAAATTCTGCGATTCAAAGTGCTGTGAACTCGAATTTTCGTTCCCTTCTTGGATTCAGCATCGTTTTTATCGATTAAGCATTCATCCCTAAGGTATTTCACCAAAATTTTGTGATTGTGCTCTTGAGTTGAAACTCCATGGGAGTGTTTGTGTGATGCACCTAGCTCGTTTTTTTAGCCTTGGGGTTTGCTGGGGGATAATTGAATTGCTGTTTCCTTGAGCTGGAATGGGAATTCGATGGATAATTTGAAAATTTGTGTTCTTGCCTCTCGATGGAGATTTCGTGAACATGAGGAAATTTGATGATCAATTCTTGAGAGTCTTAGGAGTTTAATCTATGGGCTTGAACCTAATTGATTATTTTTGTTGGATTAAACCACCTCTCTCTCTCATGAAATTTGCCTCAACTGTGTTACTCTTCATCAATCTTGATTTATGCTTCCATGGGACTAACGATTTCTTCAAGGAATTGTAGGAACGATGGGACGAACGAGAGCCGACACAAGGAACGATAAAGCTCAAGCTCAAGCTCAGCCTCAAGCTCAGGCCGCGGGTAATGCAATGGTTGCTGCATCAAGTTCTCGAGCCAAGAAACCCGTTGATGCGAAAAGCGCTAAGGCTAAAGGCAAGCAAGTCGCCATTGTCGAAAAGCCCACGGACAAGAAGAAGGGCAAAAGTGGGGGGAAAGACAAAGGCAAGGCTGTTGCTATTCCGGATCCTCCAACCACGGAACAATGCTTCGAGAAGCTTATTGACATGAATTTTGAGCAAGGTCTTTTCGCGGATGTTGTTGTGCTAGAGAAGATGGGAATTCTCGAAGATGTGGCAACAATCTTCGACACCATGGGTCTTGGACGGTTCTTACACATGAAGGAGCATGCCCATCACGTGCTTACTTGCCAATTCCTCTCTTCTCTCAAGGTAGCCTTCTAGGACGAGCATCACAAGAAGTCAAATCCCCAAACCAGGTTTGGAGAGATTAAGGTCGAGGTGAATGGCAACGACTACCGCGTGACTTTCCATGAGATTTGTCAAATATTTGGTTTCCGTGAAGAGGGAACTAGCGGGAGCCCGTACTTTCATTACCCCAAGCACGAGCTCAAGCGGGTATGGGACACCATTGGCTATGGGGATTATCACCCGGGTGGAAACAAAACCACTCACATCCGCAACCCAGAGTTCGGTACGGTGACACTCGATGAACTCGAGTTGATGTCTCTCGGGTTAAGACCCCTTCTCCCAGTTTTCCCCAACGGGACGGTTTTCCTAGGAAGTGAGAGAACGCCATCTCTTGCGACTCTCTTAGTGAGACGTTTCTTTTGCTACAAGGTATAGGCTTACGAGACCAAGAACAAGAAATCCGCGATAAGCATCGGTTGGCTTGTGACGCCCATCCTAAAGGCCAAGGGGGTAATGTTGTCGCATACAAAGGCGGGGTGGAATTTGTTGGATGAGTCGTATCTCATACGCACGAGGTTCTTCAAAGGAAGGATCGGACCATTGCTCGCCTACAACGTAAAGCTCAGTAGGGATGAAGCGGTGCAAGTTTTGCTACCCAATGCGGATCTCACTAGCCTTCAAAACCGGCGGAACATCACGTTCTACCCCACCAAGGACCACCTCGACAACCCAGCCATGGATCCACCTATCGACCTACCTCGCAAGGGCAAGTGCGACCGAAGTACTCTCCGACTCCGATGATGACGCCGCTAGCCCACCATTTCCTATGCTCACCTACGGGAGTGAGCGTTACCACTTTGAGCCGTTCGATGGAGTGATGGGCGACCCCGCCACTAGACACGCACACCATCAAACGAGACTCCTCCAACGGTGGTGCAAGTGGCAAGACCGTTCAATGAGAAAGATGGCAAAGACGATCAAGAGCTTGAAGGAGACAATCAAGGAGCTTAAGGCGAAAGGATCTTGTGATGCGGCTAGCGACGCACATGGCGAAACGCGGGTCACAAACCGTCGCGAGATTGGCGAGGGATCGCATGGCGGAGAGATTATCGGTCACGAGGAAGCATGCCGTTCTTTGGCTCGTCGTGAGAAGGCGGAAAAACGGAAGGCCATGAGATCTCTATCACCGTGCTCTAGCAACCCCTCTTTCTCGATGGGGTCTTCCTCCTCCTCTCAAGGTTACTAGGAAAGACTCCAACACCCTTGTACATAGTTTTTATTTTTATTTCCTTGCGTCTTGCATTGTATAGTTATTTTTATCTCTTGTTTTTGGTTCTTCTGTCGAATTTATTTCACACCGGGACGGTGCGATTTAAGTTTAGGGGAGGGACCTGCATCTAACCACGTTTATTGTGATCTTATTTTTCTATTTTGCATTTTGAGTCTCATACATTCATGCATTCTTGTTTGTTTTGTTTCCTTTAGGATTTAGGGTGTTCATACTAGGTCCTAGGGTGTGTTTGCATGTTTTGGAATGTGTTTTAGGTACTTTGGAAGCTCATGGAAACAATTGGAGTCATGGACCAAAAACGAGGCATAGGGGTCGCACCAAGTACCCGAAAGAACAGGCTGGAAAAAGGGGATGCGATCAGATTTGGCTGTGTGTTTGTTCATGAGAGTTGTAGAGGGAAGAGTCATCTTGCCTCAGGAAGTAAAATCAGGTTATTTCGATGAAAGGTTGAAGAGTTATGGCTGATCCCCTCCAGAGTGTCTAACTGGCCGCCGATCCAGATTTCTACGCCGCTTACCACCAGCCGGTGCAACAAACCGGTATGGGACCAGAAGCTAAGCACCGGCCCAGAGCTCCCCTACACCGATCTGTTGCGTCCGGTGTACAGTTTCAGGGCATCAACACCGGTTCCCACAAACCGGTGCAATAAACCGGTATGGGACCAGAAGCTAAGCACCGGTTTGTGGTGAAGATTTACGCCGATCTGTTGCAACCGGTACTAGGCCGGAAAGTTGAACACGACCCAGACCCAACCGGTTCGGTACCCGGTTTGTCCCGGGTCGACCCGGTTCGCCCCTCTCTACTATAAATACTCTAAACCTAATTTTTCTTGGATTATGTCTTCTTTATGCTAAAAAACCTCTTTTTGAATGTTCTAAGTATTTTGTAAGAGATTCTCCTTTTCAATCTATCAATCTATCTATTCTCAATCTTCTTTCTTAATCATCCAATCATCTAATCATGGGATTTAACATGTTCTTCATAGGATTGTTAGACCCTTCATGATTAGTGAGTAGTCTCCTAGGATCTAGGGATGGGTTAGGATTAGGTGACTTCCATGGATGATTTGTGATGCTTAGGGATAGATAATCGATTTCCTACTTTTAGGGAGTGTGTCTAATGCTTGATTGTGCTTGAGAAAGTCAAACTTGATCTCAAGGCATTTCCCACCCACAAGGTGTTCGATGAAATGCCCAAGAAAGCTTTCTAAGAGAAATACCCTTCTTAGCCTAAGGGATTAGTTGTCTAAGGGATTATTTAGGTGATCTTGATTAATGAATTTAATGCTTGCTAATTAAGAGTCCACAAATGAGAATTTGATCTTGGATTAGTGATTAGCAAAGGTGATTAGTGCCTTGAGAGAGGATTAGTCATAAGTAGGATCTTAACCTTGGATATTGACCTTGATTGTGTATGAGCATCGTAAAATAGACTTGGAATAGCCTATATCCAATTACCCCATCCTTGGGTTCGTTTTTATTATTTGAATTCGCATCGCATTCATTAGTTTAATCTTATTAGGGTGTTAGTAAACCAAACATTTCACCAATTTAGCTTAACTTACTTAAGTACCTTGTATTCTTCGTGCTTAGAATTAATCCCAATACGGATTGATAACCTTCTATACTACTCGTATTGGAGTTATTGATACCTCCTTAAGACCGAAAAGTCTTAGTATCAGTCTAGAGCGACAAGGGAAGGCTTTCATGTAGAACTAGCTCGCGTATCATGAGCTAGATTAGGCTAGGTTAGATAGGTCGGTATTTGTGATGAGGGGAATGGGTGAAAAGGAAAGAAAAGAAGGATCATGGGATTGGAAAAGTGGAAAGAAAGAAAGGAATTTGGGAAAGTGATTTGGGGAAAGAAATAAGATCGAAATGGTTGGCAAGAAAATATGTGGTTTAGCTCTAAGTGTCGAAAAGATAGTCTCTAGCTTTAAAAAGAAAGAAAAGAAGCCAAAAGGGCTCAAGTTAGAAAAGAAATGAAAGAGGCTAGAGAAAACAAAAGAGAAGCTAAGTCAAGGAAAGCAATGTATGCCAAACCATTTGTTGAAGAAGAAACCCCCCCAAGTGCTTATAAAGAAGAGAGATGATGAAAAGATGTGGTGTAAGAAGGCAAGAACGCCTTGTGAAGGGAAGCTAGGATTTGTTCTTTCTGGGTTTAGAATTAGGGTCGATTTTGTAATGGGCCATTGGGTAGATGGAAGTCTAGTCTTGTATGCATCTATTGCCCTTCACCCTTAGCATTTTGCCAAAGTCCATTCCTTCGATGAGAGATCCCTTGTTCGGAAACCACCACATGAATTGAGATCATCTTTGTCTCAAAAACCAAGCCCTTAACCAAATGAGTTTGTTTGCATTGCATGAGCATGATCCACATGGAACCAAGCCAAATCGGAGGATTGGAAGTCACTGAACCAAGCCAAATCGGAGTTGAGTGCAAGAAGAGATGGCCAAGGCAAAAACAGCAAAAGGAGAGGAGTGTACCGACCCATCCTGGGTTGGTATGATGGATCGGTATAGGGACATAGACAAATACCGATCCAGAGTCGATTTCATGCCGCCCCAGAATTGACCGGCACACTCACCTGGAACGACGACGAGCCGCTCGACGTACCTTCCCTTCACACTGCACCGACCGGTCCTGAAGCGGTCTTTCCCGATCGGTATGAAGACAGAAGCTAACACCGATCCAAGAACTCTATCGTATCGGCCCAAAAACAAGCGGCACCAAGGCACATGAAGATTAGTTCCGACCCATCATGGGCCGGTACTAATCACACGACACTAAACTCCAGCGATCCGATCGTCATTACTACCGGCTAAAACCCATCCTGCTTTGATCCGACCATCGTTCCCATCGGCTAAAACCTTACCCAGCCAACGACAGGATTTGTACCTGATGTACTCATATATTACTTATTCTAGCATGCATATTATATAGGAGTTTGATGTGATTTGCATACTTATCATGGTTCTATCTCGCATTTTGGTCTTCCTTAGGAAGTAGGATGTTGTGCATTAGGTCCTAGCGTATCTCGCATGTTTTGGAATCTTTTCTAGGTACTTTGAAGCACTTTGGAAGGATTGGAAGTCACCAAGCCAAGCTGGATCGGAGTTGGGTACAAGAAGAGATGGCCAAGGCAAAACAGCAAAAAGGAGAGGAGTACGCCGACCCATCCTGGATCGGTATGATGGGTCGGTATGAAGACAGAAGCTCATACCGATCCACAACACTTTTTACACCGACCCAGAATCGATCGGTGTACCCTCCCAGAACTCCGAGATTTCGAACGGCACGT
>PKMM01019352.1:22900-38494 GCA_002933915.1 Eutrema heterophyllum
CCATCAGCGCTGACGTCAGCACCTCATCAGCGATGACGTCATCACCCACTAGTCCGGTTTTTCAGGGGAAAAGGAATCAAGTTTAGCCGCCGAAGAACCTTATAAATAAGGAGGAAGAGAGAGAAAGCGAAGAGAACGGGCCTCGGAAGGAAGAATTCTAGAGAGAGAAAATGACATCGCCGAGCTCAACACGCCATGATGCTTATCGCCGAGCTCAACCCTTCGAAGATAACAATCATGATTAAATTCAAAGCCGAACTCGCCGAGGAACACTTACCGAACGCGACGATCTCACACTTAACACAACGAACTCACCAAGGAAACGGACTCGTACTAATCATGACGACAATCCGAGATCGGCAACGAACCGAACGACAACAAAAACAAATCAAGGGCATGCGTGGTCACGTTCATGGTGATCGTAAGAAACACCACAAGTGGAGACAAACCAAGCAACGTGCATGTCAAGCAACGTGCATGCACGACCAACAAGTGAACATTTGCCGAGCTCACACGAGCATGTAACCATGCCGATCTCACTTGACGACGTACCAAGCTCACACGATCACGACGACGATATCACGACTCACGGACAAGCCGAACTCGCCGCACATGCCGAACATGGCACATGCCGATCATGAAGGCGTGCCGACCATCAAGATGTACCGAACTGGACATGCCGAGCTCATTATCACGAACACGGCAAAGGATGCCGATCTTGAAGACTTGCCGAGCATGAAGAGAACGAACTCACTCACGACCATGAAAGAGAGGCCAAACATGATCACAAGCTCACGTACCGAGCATGAAGACCATCGTGACTTGAGAAGAAGATGTGACGTGCATGACAAACAACAAGTATTACGTGAGACATAAACGACGACGTCACTTACTCTCCGCATACGTCGCCACCAAACGTGAACCGACCACGACGTCATCACATCACACCGAACATACCGATCACGGCACCATGCCGAACTCGACGAACGTGACGAACATACCGATCACGGCACCATGCCGAACTCAACGAACGTGAGGATCTTGAAGACGTGCCGAGCATGAAGAGAACAAGCTCACATAAAGACGTACCGACCTCATTTGAACATATGCCGAACAACATGCATGGCAAGTAACTTGCATGCCGAGCAACGTGCATGTCAACCACGATGCCGACCTCACCCACTCTCACCATCAACGATCTTACTCACCATCTTTGTAACTCGTCAGCCCGCCGAACGAAATCATGTAACCGAATGAACTACGATCTGGCTTGATCCCCATCTCGGGGTACGTAGGCAGCCCTTCGGGGTTCAGCTATAAAATCAATTCTTTTTCTCCACCGTCTTAGCTCGTCGTCGCGACTAGGCCGACCTTCACATCGATCTCACATCGAACTTTGATGGTCGGACGACCGACCTGGTTCACCGGCCATCTCGGCCTATTCTTGTGTGATTATCGGGTTGTGCTAAACCCGGTATCAACATGCGCCATGGAAGAAGCAGCCCCCCCCCCCCTCCCGCAAGTTTCTTGGTGCTATTTCGGTGATGTAAACCGGTCCCTGTGATAAATGATTATCAGATTATATAATTTATAACCAAAATGAAACTCATACCAATAGATTTAGTTCTCATCTCAATATATTTAAGTCTCAAAAGTTGATAAATCATTTTGAATCTACCAAATTAACAAATCTAATCCCAAGAGTTACACTTACAACTTACAAGCAAATTATGTTCGATCTATATACCAACCTCTAAATCAAAATGTCAGATCACTAAAATCAGAAAATACCAAAAAGCATTAAAGTGAATCAAACTAAACAAAAATTGATTAAACACCTACGGTGAAGGTTGACTTAAGGAAGGCTTTTGACTCGGTGAGATGGGACTTCGTCTTAGCTTCTCTACAAGCAATTGGTGTTCTTCACAGATTCTTGAGCTGGATCACAGAATGCATCTCCACTCCATCCTTTTCAATCGCAGTGAATGGTTCATCAAGTGGTTTCTTCAAGAGTTCAAGAGGCCTGAGGCAAGGGGATCCTCTCTCACCTTACCTTTTTGTTCTCGCAATGGAGGTTTTCTCTCGGTTACTTAAGTCTCGCTTCCAATCTGGCTACATAAGGTACCATCCAAAAACGGAGTTGGACATTTCTCACCTAATGTTCGTTGACGACGTAATGGTTTTCTTCGATGGTAGCGGCAATTCCCTCCATGGCATAAATGAGACTCTTGATGACTTCGCCTTATGGTCTGGCCTTCAAATGAATAAAGAGAAGACGGAGCTGTTTCATGAGGGATTGAGCCAGGTTGAAGCCAATGACATCGCTAGGTTTGGTTTCTCAATTGGAAAGTTGCCTATTAGATACCTTGGCTTGCCTCTAATGCACATAAAGCTCAGAATTGGAGAATATGCACCTCTGCTCGAAAAGATTGCGAAACAATTCAGAACTTGGCGTGTGCAAACTCTATCTTTTGCCGGAAGAGCACAGCTTATTGCTTCGGTGATAGCAGGTACCGTAAATTTCTGGATCTCAACATTTGTTTTGCCAAAAGGATGTATAAGGAAAATCGAATCCATGTGCTCAAGATTTCTCTGGTCGGGCGACATTGATAAGCCTAACACTACAAGAAAGAAGGCTAGAACTGACGGACATTCCCGTTGAAAATCCGTCGGAAATGGCCATTTCCGACGGCTTTTTGACGGCAATGTGCCGTCGGTTCCAGCTCGTCGAAAGTAGAGGTTTGGTCGGAATCCCGTCGGAAATTTCCGACGGATCCTGGTCGTCGGATAGTTGTCGGACAATTTTCGACGGAATATAGACAATTACCTTTCCGAGGGATTTCCGACCACTTCAAACCGTCGAGCTTATTACGACGGGAATCCGACGGAAGTGTGACCGGAAAATGCCGACGGGAAACTGTCGGAAATCCCTCGTAACTATTTCCGACGGGCTTCCGACGAATCGTTTCTGACGGAATTACGAATTATTTTTTTAAATTACATATATTAAAGTAAAATTATTATATTATAATTATATTATAAATTAATTAATTAAAGAATTTAAAAATTATTAAAATTATTAATTCAAATAAAAATTATTAATTCAAATAAAAACATAAAATATTGTTCTAAAATAAAATTGTTTTTGAAAACGAATCTAAAGATCTAGATCCGGGAATTTGGCCTTCATGATTAATTTCCACCTGGCCAGCTCCTCGCGGGTCTCGTTGTGTGCGGTCTCCAATTCTTCATGCTTCTTCAACATTTCATCAACCTTCGCGTCCCGTTCCGTTCCTTAACCTCTTGAGTAAGTCTTTCGAGCTCGTTTCTGTAATGCGGATTCGAGTTCCGAACACCTAGTGAAGAGGACTCTTGGGTCGGAAGCCCGCCTAATCCGACAATGCGGCCTTTGACTTATCGGGTTTCCTGCGAGAAATTATAAAAGTTATTAGAAAATAAAAACAATACAAAGAAAAAATAAACGAAAAAAAAAAAAATTACCGCAAGAACAATTGCGTTGATTTCTTCTCTTGGTAACTCGTTGGAAGACGATGATCCATCGAGATTGAGCTGCGAGAGTTGCGTCAACTTCTCTACCTTCTTCTTCTTGTATACCTCAACAGTGTCACGCACCCCCACGTCCTGGATTACTCCGGTTTTCTTGTTCGTGTGTCTGTCCTCCATCACGGTAAGGTAATTCGGACGACGTCCACCAGCTTCTTTCGTCTATGAAAAATTGATTAGTTAAAATTAATTAATTGACAAATTAATTAAAAAAAAAAATATTTACCATTTCCTATGTTCGACGTTCGGTCGTCTTCGCGCCCCCGTTGTGGATATACATTCCTTTCCCCCTCGGTCGCTCTTCCGGTTCTTTGAGTTTTTCTTCGAGAGCGCCTTCGTCTCAGGGCAATCCCAATACTCGCAAAATCCTTTCCACACCTCGTCATCGAGGTCCTTTGGCTTATCCTGCTTTTTGAGGTACTTCTGCTTCCACTCGTACATGTGTCTCGAGTATTGGATGCCAGCGTAATGGTCGAACGTATCTAGGACTTTTGTCGTCCATGTATGGTGCCAAGTGAACTCTTGCTACAAAATAAAAGACAAGAAATTGTTAGAAGAAATTATTTTTTTGCCAAATTACTCAAAATACAAGTTGAACAACTTACCGCGAATGTTCGTTGCCAAGAATCCTTCACGTCAGCTGGCATCACAGAGTACGTCTTATACGGTTCGTCCAATATCGTATGGAGCATCCGCAATATCGACTTTGTTATCTCAGTAGATAACTTAAACCTGCAAACATAAAAATTATTAAAGTAACGAGTTAAGATTATGAAACATAAGAAAATGAATTAGTTCAGAATTGAAATTTTTCTTACCAAGTCCCGTCTTCATATTCCGGATCGAGTCGAATGCAATGCTCCTGGTTAGGTTGTTGGACAAGGTCCGCGATCCTCATCCGGCTACGGGCAGCGGATTCCTGGGAGTCTGGGACGTCAGATGGCGAACCCGAATTACGATCCGGATCCCGAGATCGAGCGCAGCCTTGTGGGTCCGAATCCCGAGCACAGTCAGACCGAACGCGACCATGTGACTCCTGCCGGAGGAAGTCTTCATACCTACGATAAAAACATATAAAAAATATTACTATAGTTCATTTTAAATTTCAACAATTTGACATTTCAAATTTCCAAAATATTTCAAATATTTTCAAATTTTTGGTTCATTTAAAATAATTTGAATTTCAAAATATTCCAAAAATTTAGAAAAATTTCACAAAAATTTCAAAATATTCCAAAATATTTTGAAAATTTCCAAAATATTTCAAATATTTTCAAAATTTTGGTTCATTTAAAATAATTTGAATTTCAAAATATTCCAAAAAATTAGAAAAATTTCACAAAAATTTCAAAATATTTTGAAAATTTCCAAAATATTCCATAATTTTTTGAAAATTTCCAAAATATTTCAAAAACGTTTTTAATATATTACAATATTAATACCAAAACATTTTTATATAATTATATTTTTTTCATAAATGTTTTTAATAAAATTACAATCTATATTTAAAAACGTTTTTTTATATAATTATAATATTTATAGAAAAAACGTTTTTTATATATAATTATTTTTTTTTTCAAAATGGTTTTTAATAAAATTACAATATATATTTAAAAACGTTTTTTAATATAATTATAATATTTAGACAAAAACGTTTTTTATATAATTATAACTTAACAAATAAAAAACCTAAAATTAAAATTCCAAAATCTAAAATCTAACAAATTCATCAATCCTAAATCTAAAACTAACATATCTAACAATCTAATTAAACCCTAACAAATATAATTCCAAATCACATAACAATCCTAAATCACATACCTATTATCGGCCATGAGACGAAGGAGAGGCCGCCGGTGAGTGGAAGCCGCCGCCGGAGAGATAGAGAGAGAGGAGAAGCCGCGGGAGAGAAAGGGAGTCGCCGGAAGGAGAAGCCGCGGGAGAGAGAGAGTCGCCGGAGACGCGTGAGAGAGAGAGAGAGTCGCCGGAGCCACGGGAGAGAGAGAGAGAGAATCGCCGTCGGGGGAGATACCGGAGAATCGCCGGAGAGAGAATGTGAGAAGAGAGAAGAAGAAATGAAGAAGAAGAAGACGGTTCGTATTTAAATCAATCGATTTACGACGGATCTCTATCCGTCGGAAATGATCCGTCGGTTTACTAAAAAAAATTTAGGTTTTGGCGGTCCACCTTCCCGCGTAATCGAAAACCCCTAATTCCGTCGGAAATCCGTCGGAACTCTTAAAATATTTCCGACGGGATTCCGACGGACAGGGAATTTCTATTGCATGTGTTTTGATTGGTCACTTGTTCGATCCGTCGGAAATCTTTTAAGAATTCCGACGGATTTCCGACGGATTTGGGGTATATTTAGGGTTTAGGGTATGTCTATCGAAAAACATGTATAACCACCCTATTACATACATTTGAAGTCCCCAAAATATGTAAAACCACCCATCACCTATGTCTTACACTCGTTTCTTAATTTTCGTTCTTATAACCTCTACAATTCAACAAGTCAACACAATAACTTCTACTAACACTTTAACCAAATTTCATAACATATCGAAATTTTATTGAAATGATGGTTATTTTAAACTTTAACAAGTTGTATACATTGTATAGACTAAAAAAATGTTTATCTATGCTTTGAACAATTTTTAGATGAAACCCTATACCCTAAACCCTTATTTTAGATTGTCCGTAGGAAATCCGTCGAAAATTTCCGACGGGATTCCGACGGATTCTCCAAGGCATGATTAGAAAACATGTTTAAAACGAGTAACACATGATAAACCCCTATTTAAGATAATCCGTCAGAAATCCGTCCGAAATTTCCGACGGACTGTCTTAAATAGGGGTTTTATTGTTCCACTTACATATACAAAACATTTACATAATAATTAAATATTTCATAACTATGGAATGAATATAGATAAAATTATACGAATATATTATATGTTTTTTTGGTTCAAATAAAAGAAACTTAATTATTCTTAATTAAAATAATACGGGATTATACATAAGAAATTACTACTCTGAACCGATAAGTATGATGAATATTTTGATGATTCTGAATCACGATCTTCTCCAAATTCTTCAATTTCTTCCTCTGAATCCTCAAATATTTGAGCGTCTACGGTGAAGTCAACCACGAGATCGACTTCGAGGGAGTGATCGATTGAACCTAATCCAATGGAGTTCTGCTGCAAAGGTTCATGATCTGAAATCCCATAAACCCTTCCTCTTGGATTTATCTTAGTCACTGTAATCCAGGGGTCTTGCTTGTTTTTCACTCGAGGATAGGGAATGTAGCATACCTGCAAAGATCTCAAATTTAGATACCGAGAAAACTTTAAATCCTAAAATTAAATATTAATATTAATATATAATCCTAAAACCTGGTCTACTTGCGGAGCAAGGATGAAAGGATCGTATTTCTGGAATCGTGAGTTCAAAATTTATTATGACAAAACGGTCCAATTTTTTTTTAGCTTGCGGCATTTCATAATTCAGGGCCAGCTCTAACTAATTTTGAAGTATCAATTAAGCTAAATAGAGAAGGTGTGAGAGAAGAGCTAACAAGCATGTTGTTGCGTCGAAAACAATCAAAGATCGAACTCGGTTCGACCGTAAACTCTCAACTGACAAACCGTATTTCTCATTAATTACCAAATGAATGTACGAATGTGTATATATATACATGGTCAAGCAAAAGGAAACTTAACCAATACATTAAACCAGTACTAAACCAGCTGACTATTCTAATACACCAAGACTTGTTTCTCGAACAAAGAACACAAAAAGAAATAGAGAAAAAAGGAAGAAGAAAATGATACAATTTACGATTTCAGGATCTCGGAAGGAGACTCCATACATAATATACATTTCTGCTAAATCTACATTATGACCCAATCGTACAAACACTTGTTGAATCGGATATAGCTTGAGATTTAAAGTTTTAAAGCTAGAATCTTTTTTAAAAAAAAATCTTAGAATATTGTATAATCTTCAGAAGGAGATTCAGTGAAAATGGAATTAATTTCTTCTAATGATTTGCCTTTGGTCTCTGGAACAAACTTAGCTGTGAACACAAATCCAAGGCCCATCACTGTGGCAAAGATGATAAATGTTCCTGCAATAATTTTATTTTCCAAAGTTCATGACGAATATCATTTATTTAATTAGTTAAAAGCATTTTTGTATATAAATTAAGATTAATTACCTGTGGAACTCCGTTGAAGTATGAAACTGAAGAAGTAAGTAACGAGCCATGAGCTTATAGATGTGACCAAGTTACAAACTGTTCCTGCCGCTCCCTTCACGTCTACTGGATAAATCTAAAAAAGAAATGGAAACAAAAAAACATATATTCTAAATTTATAATGAATTAACATTTAGATATCTGTGATTAATTTTTAATTTTTTGTTTAATTTACCTCTGATGCTACAATCCATGGTAGTGGTCCCATGCCTAAACCGTATGAAGCAAAATACACCTAATTTAATAAATACGCAAAACACATAATTCTTACCTTGGCATTGCTTCAATAATTAGTATATTTTTAACAAAATTACTTATTTTGATGATAGTTTATTAATTACCATAACACTAATGAGAGCCAAAATAGGTGTTCCTGTTTCCCAGCAATTGTTCTTCTGCAGCGTAAGAAAACCAGAGATATTACAATCCGGCTTTTCAAAATTGAAACCAAACCACCGGTTTAGTAGAGTCGATTGAGTAGTAAGTAAGCATGCCTGCAAGAAGAACGAAATGGCTGTTGCAAGACAACCTAAGAACATTCCAGCTTGAGAAACCTACAATCACTCAAAAACATTTCCTCTAAATGTTCTTCAAAAACCGATCAAAATAACCTATCGATTTCGGTTATTTACACTTTCGGTTAACGACTTTTAAATTGTATTTTACCAGTAGGAGCGAACGTCTTCCGGATACATCCACAAGCACAGTACCTAAAATGCCTCCAACCATCTGCAAGAATGTGTTTTAAAATGATCGCTAAAAGAATGTATGCGAATGTTAATTATACGGAAAAGAAACTTAGGAATTATAATCATGCTCTATGATCTTAAAACCTGAACAATGGATGTCGATATGAATCCAACGTCACTCGATACACCTGATTATCGGTCAATTATTGATTGTTCGATGAAGCAAGATCAAAGAAGACCAACGAGGTTTTATTTACCGGTAGATGTGAAAATGGAGTCAGTGTAAAAAGTATAGCCATTAAGACCTCCAAGCTGAGGCAAAGCTATAAGAACTACTCCAATCTGTGTAAACCAATGGGTTAAATAATCAAGAAAATGAAACAAAAAAAAAATAATGCTTTCAAAGTTTTCTTTTGCCTCTTTTTGAAGAGTTACTTACAGTAAGTGACAACGCGTATTTTCGCTGAAACAGCTTGAAGAAACCACGGCCATCGACGTCTTGTTGTTGTTTAACATGTTGTGTATATTCCTGATGATCATCAAAATGTTGGGAAATCAATGTAATATAAACGATATATAGATCGTACGATTATGGATGCATATATATTCATATATCCTTACTAATATCTCTGTTGCTTCATCTGATACATCAGATTTTGCTCCTCGCAGGCTTAACAAAACAGCTTCAACCTCCTTTTCCCTCCCTACTTTAGCCTAGAAAGACATTTCATCTTAGTTTATTTTGATTTAAGGACGCAGAGCAAGTTTTCAGGTAAGGTAAAGACTAAAGAGTTTCCCTACAAACACATGTTATGCTTACATTTTGTAAACAAGAACCTAAAACCCGTTTAAATCACATCTAGACAAATAGAAGCAGCGAGCGATGACACGAAATGAAAATGTAAACATAAAAAAAAAAAAAAAAAAAAAAACAAGCGCTTACTAGCCATCTAGGTGATTCAGGGATGAAGAAAAGAAGAGGCAGAATCATAAGACAAGGTATAGATCCTGTCCAAAGCCAAAACACAAAACCATTAGTACAATTTTTTTTAATTCCTTTGGATTTTTTTTTTGCATTAATTCGATAAGTATCAATCTCTTTGACGTACCCAAAATGGCTAAATTGCGCCAAGCAACGACTGTTCCAAGTGCATAAAGCACCGATAAACCAACGCCCACAAATAACTGAAGAACATAAAAATAATGTATTGTAGGAAAACTACATTCGTCTTATAGATTCAAGATTTTGGTTCTTTTAATTTACCTGAGACAAGGAAGAAGCAGCTCCTCGCAAATTTCGTGGTGCTATTTCGGTGATGTAAACCGGTCCCTATGATTAATAATCATCAGATTATATGATGTACATTACGAAAATGTCATACCAAAAGAATCTAAAAACACACATATATATATATATATATATACCAAATATTTAATCTCATTTTTGATATAAAAACCAGAAAACATACAAATATGGATGTGGAAATGTATTTGAGCTAATATATAAGGGATTTGCACTAATCCACTCATTGTCAATTAGTTTTAAGTTGGAAGTCCAGGAAACTTAACATAAACACATCTAGTTTTATTCATTCATACCAAATATGCGCTAATTCCGAACGAGATCCCTTGCAATAACCTTCCGAGATCGAGCAGCCAAGCACCCTTAATTTGTTCAAAAAAATAAAGAACAGAGTATAAAATCAGATATTTGAATGGATTAGGATAATAAATTTATCGGCTTAAACAAAAAAAAATCACAAAATAGCAAACCTTAGCAAATGCAATAGCGAACCAGCCAATTAGGACGAGGATGTTTGTAATCCACATTGTCTAAAGAAATCAAAGAATCACAATAAGATGATGATTATATCCATGATTGTATAATTAAAATCAGATGTAAATATGACAACTAATTTTCTTTAGTTCGAAACTTACGTAGACACGACCAACCAAATCTGCTAATTTCCCACATATTAATGCTCCAAGGATTAGTCCCACAGTCAATATCGATCCAAAAAGTGAATACTGAGAAAAATGACAAAAAGTTAAATCATTAAAAATTAGCTGAACCAAAAAAAAAATCCGATCAAACCAGAAACAGATAACCGGAAATAACCAAAATAAACAAAAATTGAACTTGCATCAGCTATGGATAGATTCAAGTCCCTCATGATACTGGACTGTGTAGGAGCCGAATATCCAACCTGTGAGAATTAATAAAATAAAATAAGTGAATTAAAATTAAACATGCATGATACCCATTATCAATTAAAAGAAAATTAAGAATTTAAAAAAGGGAAAAAACGAATTTAAGAACTCACAATGCATCCAAAGGAAAAGGCACCGCAAGAAATGGCAGTGAAGGCAAAAAGAAAAGGTCTCGTGGAGAGATTTGATATTTCAGACAGAACCGAAGTAGAGGTAGTAATAAACCTTCTTCCTCCATTTTCAGAATCTGAGATAATAAATTCAAAAGTTATTTCGGTTATACATTACAGTCTTCTTGAAGGAACACAATTACAAGAAAGCTCTGTGTTTTTTTTTTATTGTTTTCTGGCAATTTTAATGTAGAATCATTCTTTATTGAATATTAAAACTTAGGAATTGGATTTTAAATCCAATCAATCAAGAGAAATCGATGTGGGTTTTTGATTTAGAATTAGAGAAGAGAAAAGAAAAATATGAGAAAACGCTCAAACCTTTTTTTTGAGTTTTGAAGGTCGTTAGTTGGTCTCGTGAAGCAAGAAAGGTGGAGCTGAAACACAAATTGTGTTTGATCTGTTTTCTCTAATAGTTACCAGTTGGCTTTTGTTTCTTTTTATGGACGACATGGAACTTTAAAAAGAATATCAGTTTTGTAAATAAAATAAATAAACATAATTCGGGTCTTCTTTTTTTTGTTAAATTGAAAAATTGACCTGTTTTTTTTTTTTGTGCAAATGATTTGAAGATGATGATTTTGGTTTAGCTTTTGCTTGTAGACATAAATGATGGATGCTATATGGTCTTCTAATAAATGCGTTAAAAATAACTTGTTAATAAAATATGTTGTCGAGAAAGTTTGGTGTTAGACTGTTAGGTCTATATATTGAGCGGCAAAATTTATATAAAATGCATGTAAGAATACTAAAATTGGTGTGAAGTTTTTTTTAATACTCTTTTATAGTTTTATGCTCATATCAGTAATTTTTGAGCATATGACATGGTCGAAATTTCGATAAATGTAAATACAATATCGTTCTACACGGGACCAAAAGAAGATGGTTCTCATCAGTGTATATTTGAGCTATTTGCTAAAAACGGCAAAAAAAAATGTACGTTTCTTAAAACAACATAAAATGTCACGGACTTTCGTGCGGGTGTGTTCATAGTTTTCGTCTGTGTCAATTGTCCAAATGTGTTATTTATTTGCGTTTTGTGTATTATTTTTACTCCTAAATCATGTATTTTGCTGATGAGCAGAAGAGTTTATCTTTTTTTTCATCTTTCCTTTGTACGATAGACAAGGCAAGATATAAGAGTGGACAAAAAGTAACTCGGATATTAAATTTTTGCTTTAGCCCCAGACAAACACATGTAATGTTTATGAGGTAGGTCCTTGCTCAAAGGATTGGGTTACTACCGCTTGTCTTTCATTATGAGATAAGCTAGGCATTTTGAAAAACCTCATACTATTTAAGCATATGCTAGTCCAAGCATGCTAAATGGTATGGATAGTTTAGCTTCAACCGGTGTCGAACAGAATGTTGGGTGACAATTTTATCATTGGACTTAATTAGACCTAATTCAATATCAGCCCAAAAGCCTAGACAAGCTTACCAAGGATTCGACAACGATGATTCGGCGTCCACCTCATCGAAAATTTGACTTTATCATAGGAAAAGGAATATTCGCTTCCTAATCTGAGGAAGATTATATATGTTTAATAAGAATACTTTATAAATAGAAGGCGAGAGAGCTTGAAAAGGGGCATCCAAAAAACGGGAACAAATAGACGAAAAAAAAAACGATCGATCCTTGACGGCAATCATAGTTCATAGATCGATTGATAGTTTCTTGATTCTTGTTATTTTTTATACTAATAATTCTTCAATAAAATTCGATTCTACATCTCATTTCTGTTTTCCGTTGTTCTTCAACAAATCAGTTATTTTTCACCCAAACACCGAATAATCTCTGCCGATTGGGTTAGCCGGGCTTTTGTATATAACTCAGACCAAGCTTGTCACTTGTCAGGGACTGTTTCGTCAAGTGAAGTCATACATAATAATTTATGCACCTTTCATTCCACAATGGTAAGACCATTGTTGGAATATATGTTCGCATTTGTAAATAAAATCTAAATTTTTGTGATTCAGTTTTTTTGTATAAGATTACTATTTGAACTTCAATACAAGGTTATCACAAGAAGAAAAAAACTAAATTACATAAACTGCAATATTAATAAATATCCCGAAATATAATTCCAATATAAATGATTTCATTCATTTGGTAGGTAGCCACAACACACAACGGATAAAAATCCCTAAAAATCACCATCATCCATTCATTGATTCATCAATCATTCACTTCTTAAAAGAAAACAAAAAAAAATAAATTAAATAGTAATTTTGTATTTTTCTGAAGAAAATAAAAACTCATGGTTTTGAGTTCTACTGCAAACGTTTGCGACCCAAAACATAAAAAAACACAAAGATCGTCAACACCACGCAGGCACACGTGCCAACCACTACGCAGGCTTACTCACGTGCCAACCCCCACGTTTTTCTTTTTTCGGAATCAGCACCCACCGACACGCGTCTGTTCTGAGTCTCTATTCAATATATGATTTATGGGCCTTCTGGCCCATTTTATAGACTTATACTACAATGATTTTACACACAGATTAAGATAATTTAGGCTTTTCTTGTTAAACAGGCCCGTTTTAAGAAAATGTATTTATTATTGTTCATAATTCTTCTTTCAATCTATAACCTATTAATTTGTACCAAACGTTCGCATTATGATATGCATTAAAATTCAATGCGTGTATGTTTAAAGTTGTAGACGATTAAAAAAGAAGAAGACATAATATAATAGACACATCCGATTCGATTTTCTAAAAAAAAAAAAAATGTAGAACACGTTTGTAAATATCTTATATCTTATATATTAATTGAGAAGTCATTGAGGAAAATGAACATTATTTTGTAAGTTATTACATATTATATTATTATAAATAACAAAAGATAATTGAAATAGGAAAATATATAATTGTCTTTTAAAATTATGGAAGAGAATTTAGAAAGTATTTATTTTCATTAAAGAAGTGATTTATGATTTAGTTTTTTAATTATTTATTACTAGATAAGTACTCACATATATGCGGGTTTGTAATAAAATATTTTATAACCCGTGAAAAAACTAAAAATGAAAAAATAGAAAACAAAATTAGATCACCCGTGAAATATATAATACATAAATTTAGAAACGAAGTTTCCGATGAAATAAATATATAACTTTAAAAAAAAAATTAGTGAAGCCGATGCAGTAAATAGTTTTGGATAACATTATTTTTGGTGTGTTATCGACATACTACCAAATTATGGTTTTTAGGATTAATTTTTGAATCTAAATGGAAAAACTAAACATTTTTTTTTATATTAATTTTGCCTTTTACGATAAATTTAAATTTGTTTTTTAATTTTTAGTAACTTTACCTTAGAAGGTTATGAATCAGTTAATAAATTTTCCGAATTTTTAAGTTTTTATAAATTAATCGATTTAAAAAAATTTCAACTTTGACTTGACATGTGTCGCGATCAGGTGAGTTAACAACTTTGAAACGTTAAGTTTTATATAATAAGATTTTTTTATTTCAAACTGAAATATGGTTTAACTAAAATATGATTTTTCTTTTTTTAATTTTTTTTGGCTTTTATTCTTTTTCTTTTTAGGATTGTTATGTATAGTTTAATTTGCTTATATTAATATGAAATATAGGTTTTCCTTTTTTTAGAACTTTGGCTTTTATTTATAATTTTTTTTTAATTTACTTAATCTAAATATAACTACTATTTTTTTTTAACCTTTTAAGATTAGGATTATGAATCGATTATAAATTTTACTTTGTTTTTTCCTTTTACCTTTTAGGATTAGGGATCAATTATAAATTTTACTTTTATTGTTAATATAATGTGTTAAAATATAATTAGAAATTTATTAAACACATGTCAACATATAATTAGAAATTTATTAAACACAGACTAAAATCTGATCGATTAATTTAACATGTGTCGCGATCATGCGAGTTACTAACTTTGAAACATTCTGCTTTATATAATAAGATATTTGATAACCTGTAAAAAAAAAACTAAAAACAAAATTAAATCACGTGTGAAAATAAATAATATACAAATTTAAAAACGAAGTTTCCGATGAAATAAATAAATATATTGAATGAATATTTTGGTGGAGCATATGCAGTAAATAGTTTTGGAAACGATTCTTGGACGTTTGATTTTTTGGTATATAATTGACATACTACTAAATTGTTTATATAGAGGTGAGAAATTAAAAATGTTTTTTTTCTTTTAGGATTAGTAATTCATTGTTTCATTTCCTTAATCTAATAGAAACATTGAGGATTTTTTTTCCTTTTGTTATTAACTTTGTCTTTTAGGATAAATTAAAATTTTAAACTTTGCCTTTTTGTTTAGTAACTTTACTTTTTCCAAATTTTTAAATTTTCGTTTTTTATTAATCGGTTATTAATGGATTTTAAATATTTTTTATTATTTATTTTTGATTTTTCCCTTTTTTAACTTTGACTTTTAGAATAATTTAAATTTTCTATTTTTTCCTTATTATTTTTAGTTTTCTATTTTTTTCTTTTTTGTTTAGCAACTTTACCTTTTACGATTATGAATCTATTATAAATTTAGTAGCTTTTTTTTAATAATTTTGTTTACATATGTTAGAATCTGATCGGTTGATTTGACACTTGTCGCGATCAGGTGAGTTAGCAACTTTGAAACATTCAACTTTATATAATAAGATATTTAAAATATTTTATATATTTAAAAATAATAGCAATCC
>PKMM01019352.1:41721-77592 GCA_002933915.1 Eutrema heterophyllum
GAAATTTTCCTAACCCTCTACTCAGAAGAAAATCATTTCATCTTTTTATGCTCTTTTTTTTTTATTAACTTATAACAGGGGAGAGAGATACTATCACTTTCAAACACATGGGTTCCTTTGTCAGATATGAATGAGGAATCAAGCTCTGTGAATACTAACCACATCGATGAAGTGCAAAAATTTGGCTCAGGCTTTAAAAGAACTCTGCTGGAAACATGTGTGTCTTCTAGTTGACTGGTCAGACTTTGGATTTTTCATTAGTCGATCTGTAGCTGATTCTGTAACAGTGGTCACTTAGAAGCAAAGTCAGAACAAAGGAGTCAAGAACACGATCATAATCTCCAACAAAATTTTGACACAAAAACGACTGACTCTTAGAAAAACAAAAACAATGTCAGCGACTACCTCCCTCAGACTTAAACAACACTGTCCCCAGTGTTATCCAGCCCAGAGAAAGTAAAAGAAAAACAAATAAACCAAGTGGATTGTGAAAATCGAAAATCTTACCTGTGAAGGTGATGAGTGTCGATCGATACAGGCTGGTATCGATCGATACCAGCTGTATGTCGACACACTGAAGGCAAATCAGTGGTAACGAGTTGTTTTAACTCAGGGAAAGTGATCCAAAGTGTTAGAAATTAGCACTGTTAGGAACACTCAAAAAACAAGTCAATAGCAACAAGATAATCCAGCATAAATCCATGAGTTCAAATGCAAAAACAAAGCTGACATAGGTTCAACAGAAACAAAAAAATAAAAAGAAAAGAAAAGAAAGAAAAAGAAAAACAAACGTGAAAACAGAAGAACACTAATCCTCTGTCGCCTCGGAATCACCATCAGCATCAGGATCATCAACTGGAGTCTGCGAGGGTCCAGGTGGAGACGAGGGAATAGCGTCCGTGTCCGTCATGCAGCGGCAGCAGCAGGTGCAGGCGCAGGAGCTCGTCGTCGAGTCGCAGGTGCTCGAATCAACAGGTCTGAAGGAGGCTCAAAACGAAGCTAAGAAGGGTCCTCGAGAATGTCCGTCAGTGCGTCATTAGGGAGCTGCACTAGAAAATCCCCAGCAGAAGTAGTAAAGAACCAACGCCTTTGGGGCTTCAACCACGTAAGGTTCTTCAAGTAACCCTCATCCATGAATCGACGCGTAGTGACTATCTTGCAGCTCGTAGTACTGATCCCGAGGTGCTGGAAGATACGAGTGAGGAGACTACCAACTGCCTCTGTCTTCGCCTTCGTGCTCGTGCCTGTGAATGGTTTGGTCTTCAAAGAGACCAAATGATGCGCAAAGACTGTGCCAAGGTTGACCGCTGTAAGCTCAGGCCATGCGAAATCCTCCTCAGGAATAATGTCTCTGATAGCCAGACATAGAAGCAGAAGCTCGGACACCCTCATCTTGTTAGGCTCCATCTTGCACAAGAGAGTAGTGCTCATGATCTTAACCAAACAACGCAGGACTGGGTGTCGTATATCCCTCTGAGTGGACTCCTTAGAGTAATAAGCCCAATTCCCGAAATGCTCCCAAAATGCCTGCATGTCAGGATGCTGCGCGGGAAGAGCAACCCTCCTACAATCTCGCAGAAAACCGTAAGATGTCACAGAGATCAGGGAGTGGTAACCTGTACCTCACTCCACAAGCCATGAAAGTCAAAACACCCTCCTGTGCATCCCGGAGAACCTCATCATGGTAGTAGACGCGAACTGTCGCCATGAACTGACGAACCAAGTCTGGGTAAAGATCCTACTGCTGAGTCACCATGTTGCCAAGACCAATCTTCTCAAGCAGACGAGACAGCTCTGTGTCAAGCCCCAAACGATGCATGGAGGTCCCGTCAACAAACCGAGTAGGCTCTAGAACAACTCCCAACCACGCGTTGTAGTGCAGCGTGTCATAATCATCCCACTCATCCAAAATGGGTCTGTAAACGCAGTCGTCACTCTGCACAACCTCCTTCTCCGTCCTCGTCCAATCTCGATGACAAGGGATCCTGGCCTTCTCGTTCACCTTAGGCCAAGGACCTCTGCGTGGGGTGGCAAGAACATCAGGAACAGATGGATTGCTCGTTGCAGCAGCGGACGTAGTCCTCGCTCTCTTTTGCCTAGAAGTCATCTGCAAACAAAGACAGAAAGTCACAACATAAATCCAACATCTCTCAGCTAGCACAACAAAAATATCGCAGCATCAGACAATGGTGTCGATCGACACCAAGGGGTATCGATCCACACTCGAAGCTATTTCGAGTTCATCGACAGTCTACAGTCCAAATCATCCAAAATTCGAAAATTAAGGCAATTGAATCTAAGGCAGGGTGTGAAACTACACTAGAGCATCTCAGCAAATGACAATTGTCAAGAAAAACAAGTGCTAAAGAGTAGAATCTCACAAACCTCAAATCTAAAAAAATTTGGACTGAAAAGGGGAATTTCGGGTGCATACCTTTGCTGATCGAAGAAACAAATGCTAGAAAGAGATAGAGGATGAAAATCCAATGAATCTAGGCACTTGAATCACCAAAATCGGTGAAGAAATGAGAGAGGTGCGATTTGAGAGGATAATGGAGGCGGTATCGATCGATAGAGAAGAAAGGAGTGAAGAAAAACCCGAGGGTTTTAAAAGAAAACTTACCTGTCCGCACAGTGTCGGTCGATACAGAGGCCTATTCCAGCTCTTTTCCGCGACTTCGGTATCGATCGACACAGATTGGTGTCGGTCGATACGCCTCCTCAAAATCTGCTTTTCACATTCAAACACAAGACACAAGACACAAAAATTAAAAACAAAAATATAAGAATATGTATAGACTCACTAATGGGTTGCCTCCCATCAAGCGCTTGGTTAACGTCACGAGCTTGACTTTGTTCATGTGATCAGTCGGAGCAAGGTTTAGAGCTCACTCCCATGCAGGTTCCACAGCTAGAGATTTGCAGACTCAGAGTTCTACGCAACATGCTTTCTATAACCTCCTTTCCTTTCTCTTTCAGCTCCAGAGTAAGAATGATTCTAGCCTTGGAGAATGGTCTCGAGGCTCCTTTGCACTTCACCTTGTACTCGATCGAGTCTCCATCACACTTCTGAGGGATTAAAGTCAAAGAGGGATCACCTTTCGCTTCTTTGCTCCTTGCTTTCTTCTTTGTTGCGTTAGCCTCCTTGGCAACCTTCTTGGTGATGCTGGAAGGTGCATCCGAGACAGTCGCGGCTTTCGGCTCATAGTAAGGCTCATCAAGCAAATCGATCATCAGCGTCTCGCCGGCAGCAGTGGTGATGCATGAGACATGTCTGGGTGTTCTTCTAGAAGGGATGGCGTCGTAGTAGACCTTGTTGTCAATGTAAGAGAAAGAGATTCTCTTGTTTGGTGTGTCCATGATCGCGCTGGCAGTAGCCATAAATGGTCTTCCCAAAATCAAAGGGACCTTAGATCCTTCGCTCATCTCCACAACCTGAAAATCGGTAGGAACCAGACAGTCTCCTACTTTGACTAGCAAATCAAGGATCGTGGCATAGGGAAGTGAGCTGGTGGAGTTAGCGTATGTGAGAATCGTGTTGGGAGATCCCATATCAGCTTTCAATCTTTCCGCAATCTCCCTTGACATGAGGTTGACACTAGACCCTGAGTCAACAAGAGACTCCTTGAACTAGACTCCAGAGATGGAGCATGGAACATAAAATTTCCCTGGGTCTTCCTTCTTAATCAGCTGCCGAGGCGGTAGCGATCTGGCTCTTGCCTTGTTGAAGAGTATTTCGATCTCTTCCATGGTTTCTCTGCAATCTTTGAAATGGCTAAGTAAAGGGCGGTACTCTAGAGCTTCTTCAAAAGTCAGCGTGTGGGCGATCCTTCGTACCATCTTCTCAAAACCAAGCAGCTGCTTCGGAGTAATAGAATCTCTGAGATGTCGAGGAGTCGTAGGCTTCAGTACCTTAGACTTATGAGCTCTGCCGACACTCATCCTTGGTTTCTTGCCGACTAAGGGGTGGGTATCGATCGACATAGGTGGTGTGTCGATCGATGCTTGCTGCTTTGAGACGTCCTTGGTGGATTCTTGGCGTGGTGTCGATCGATACTCAATGGTGTCGGTCGACACAAAGGCGATTTCTGGGTCCTCATCGTCATCTTCGGCTTGGTGTCGATCGACACTAGGGGTGGTGTCGGTCGATACCCTGGAGTTTGCTGAATCCTTATCGTCAAGATCGACAAAATTTCCTGCAGTTAGGCCAATTTTTACTCCTGGATTGACCTTTTCATCACTCGTCGAGGTGATTACATGAACGTGTTCACTCTGTGAATGAACCATCTTTCCCTTGACAGCTGCTGAAACCTGAGTTACCTGAGTTTCCAGCATCTTGTGGCTAGTACTGAGTGCCTCGATTTTCCCATTCAGATCTGCGTACAAGGCATCCATCTTCCCACTTAAATCCACCGTCATCTTCTGCTGTCCCTGAAGAATTTGTTCAAGCATAGATTCAACTTTGCTTTCAGGAGCTTTGGGTGGTGGAGATTGGTATCCTCCTTGCTGAGCATTGTTGGTGAAGTGTCGATTGTTGTTGTACTGGTATTGATACCTTTGACCTTGAAATCCAGCTCCACCAATATAGTTAACATCTTCTACTTCATTGTCAGCGGCAAAGTGGACATCCTTCTTGGTCCTTCCCATCAAAAGATTGTGCACAGAATCCAACTTGGCCTGAACTTCAGTAATCTGCGATCCATCCAAATTCCCAGCTTGCTTCTTCCGCTTGAAATCAGCATTCTTGGTGCTATTGCTAGACGCCAAGTTCTCAATAAGCACATAAGCATCGTCTGGGTATCTAGTATTGAAATTCCCATTACTCGCAGAGTCTAGAGCCATCTGATACCTCCAATCGATTCCTCTGAAGAAAATACCCAGCAACTGAACCTTAGTGAACCCGTGATGTGGACAATCCCTCTGATATGACCTGAATCGTATCCACGCAGCCTTAAACGCTTCAGCTGGTCCTTGCGAAAATTGAGAGATCTTGTTCCTGAGCTCTTCGGATCTCGCATCATCATAGAAATTGTTCAGGAAAGCTGTCTTAGTCTCATCCCACGTAGTCAATGACCCAGCTGGTAATTGCTTAAGCCAATAAGAAGCATCCCCACCAAGAGAGTATGGGAAAAGCTTCCAGAACAGATAGTCGTAGGACACTCCATTGCACTTTATGCTAGAGACCAAGTCCTCAAACCTCTCAATGTGATCCATGGGATGTTCATGAGGAAGACCATGAAAAGGGAGCTGACCCACAAGAGTGAAGTATGCAGGTTTCAGCTCAAAGTCATTCCTCTGAAAAGCAGGTGGACGAATCGCTGATCGATTGGCATAGAACTGATCAGGCCTGTTATACTCTCCAATCGTCCTACCACGATTAACCACATCATTCCCATCATTCACCTCGTTGTTGCGCGCAGCTCGCGCGGCGATCTCATCGACAGCTGGTGGAGGGAATATGATGTTTCCCTCTCCATCAAGTCGCTGTCCAGCCTCATTACACAAATGACCCTCTTGGTCTCTAAAAGCACCAGCCTCATCCCGAATCAAAATCACTGGATTGTTGTTCATCGTTGTTGGCTTCTTTGCTTTTCTGAGTGTGCGTTCCAAATGTACTAGCTCCTCGTTTGACAGATCAACTAGCTGAGTGTTCTTGTTTCTCCTGGTTTCTCGAGTAGGCATACACCTGAAACACAAAAGATCAAGAACGTAAGTAACAACAAAAAACGTGTCGGGTGTCGACCGATACCAAGGGGTATCGATCGATACTCGACGATTTAGACGAAATTCTTATCTAAAATCTAATGGCGAAATTGAGTCCCCGGCAACGGCGCCAAATTTGATATGCTCAAATTAATACCCTAAAAAGTATTAAAGCAGTGTTGCAGTATAGTTAGGGGTCGAACACAAGGACTCCAGAATTCACACAATAGATTGTATAGTTTCGAATCAAGCTAAACCAAAAAGATGTAATTAAATGCAATGCGTAAATTAAACAAGTTGTAATTCAATGAGGAAAATGATAGGCTCAGGGTATTTCTCAGGAATTCAATGAATGCAGATAAACTTAACTAACATGATTCAGATTTAGCGCAGTTCTTGAACTCAAATCACTAAAGTATAGCTAACCAACTCTCGTTGCGAAAACTATCTAAGTCTAAATCCTAGAATTCCAAATCTCTTTGCGAATCCTAAAGTTTAAACCAGCTTTTAATTCAGGTTTGATCTGTTCACAAAACAACTAAACCAAATCTCTTTGCGAATAGTTATTTTGCTCACCTATGTTATGTCAGGTAATTAATCGCACTCTCGTGCCTAACCAATTATCCTAAGATCTAAGTTCCAGATTCGTCAACCTAGAATTAGCTATGAGAACAACCTAATTTGAAGAACTTAATTCAGATGGTGAATCCTAATCAATCAATTCAACCTAACATTCAGAGAAAACCCTTATGAGAACCACGAACCTAACAAGGGATCTACTCAGACATGGAGATTGAAATCAACAACATGATTGAATAGATCATCAAATAAAATAGAATAGAAAAGAGTAAAAGGAGATTCAGAGTTGTCTTTCAGAAATCTCTCCAAAACCAAAGTAGAACAAAGCCTAATCCAACTCTCTTGCCAAAGTGGCTAAAAACCTAACTTAAACTCATAAAACAAGTTTTGGGGCAAATTGTAAATAATAAAGTCTTCTGGGCAATTTTTGCAATTCTTCAACTCTTCATAAAAGTCGCGGCCTGTCTTGCTACAATGGGCATCGACCGATACCAGGCGGTATCGGTCGACACCGAAGCTCCAAATCGGGTATTCAGCACACGAACTTCTGTTTTGCTCCAGAATGCTCCAAAAGCTCCAATATCTCCAATTATGCTCCAAACATGCTAAAACCTGTAAAAGACTCTAAAACACTACAAAATAGTAGAAAGACTCTCTAAAACGGACCTATATCATGGCCTAAAAGGGGTAAAAACCATGATATATCACACAACACGACAAGAGAGCACAAGGAAGGTTATGAAAAAGAAACATGAACAATATCACCAAACCAAGCCCTATGTGTGTATGTGTTGGAGAATCCACTATTCTTTTTATTGTATATTTCGTTTTTGGTGCTTGGAGAAATTGATAAGAAGTGGAAAAATGAAGTCAAGAAGCAGAAAGGTCTCTGTTTCACACTTTTGTGGACTTTGAACTAGTCTCCGTTGACCCTACACAAACGATTCTTCGACAATGAGCTTTTGAAAGCACAGAGCCAATTAGTCTGAATGGATTGTCGAGTTTGTTGCTAGTTGTTAAAAATTAAATCTCGATTAGATGCAAATAGATAAGTGTTAGGCCACTCAGAGCTTATACCCGTAAGAAGAAGAGAATTGTTGACACTGCTGAGCTGGCAAATGAAGTTTGACGTGGCTGTGTTTGATTAGCTTCAAAAGAAAAGAAGACTTTAGATAATCAATTGAATATAAAAAGGATCGTATTGTGTTCTTCTTCTTTTATGCTTTTGGAATCTTAATTGTAACTGACGACATGAGTCAGTAACGATCGCCATGAGATCGTAGCTTTTGGGATTTCAATTGTAATTGGTGTTCGTTCTTATCAATAAAGGAGATTTGTGTTCTGGTTCTTAACAATAAGATTTCTTTTACTTGTATCAAGAATTGGACGAGTCTTAATATTATCAACCTAAGCTCTGACCAAAAATAAAAAAGAATTTGGGAATTAGACGGTTGCGTGACGTATCAAAAGTTTTCTCGTTGAGTTTGATTTGGAGATTATTCACTCTATCAGGATCTCTTTGGGTAGCGTGGACAAAACAAAACTTAATGAGGAATGTGACCTACTGGACAGCACCAGACACAAATTTGGGCTCATGGATATGGCGAAAACTTCTAAAACAAAGGGTCTTAGCGGCATCGTTTATTCAAGCTATTGTTCATGATGGGAAGACAGTGTCTTTTTGGCATGACAGATGGCTTCCCTTGGGTCGCATTATTGATGTTACTAGACCTGTGGGTCCTCGTCTCTTTGGAATACCAATCTCCGCTACTGTCAAAGAAGCTATTGGACCGAACGGATGGAGCATCAGGCGTACAAGACTACATCACCTTAAGCCGCTTATTGATCAACTTCTCGCTCAGCCTTTACCAAATGAAGACAACGGAGCTGACTACTACCTTTGGCGTCATCAACATGGCAACTACAAAGAGGTATTCTCGACCTACCAAACTTGGGATCAAATCCGCTCGGTTCATATGCAGGTTCCTTGGAGAAATCTAGTGTGGTTCAACCACGGAATCCCACGTTGCGGTTTTATTACCTGGTTAGCTGTCCACAACAGACTAACCACAGGAGATAGAATGCGAATGTAGGGAGTTACTCAGGCTTGTGTGTTGTGTGGCGAACCTAACGAAACGCGGGATCACCTTTTCTTTGCATGTCCATATTCCTTTACGGTGTGGTGTGTTATGGCTGGAAAATTGCTTGACCACCAACAAAACCCATATTGAACACTGACGCTACAACAGCTTATTGCTTTCAAGGGAAATCAGAATCTTAAAATACTATGCCGATTAGTATTTCATGTGACGATTTACTCAATATGGAGAGAACGAAACTCTCGAATTCATCAGAAGGGTCACATCTCGGTCAACCATTGATATATCATGGTTTTTACCCCTTTTAAGCCATGATATAAGTCCGTTTTATAGAGTCTTTCTACTATTTTGCAGTGTTTTAGAGTCTTTTACAGGTTTTAGCACGTTTGGAGCATAATTGGAGATATTGTAGCTTTTTGGAGCATTTTGGAGCAAAACAGAAGTTCGTGTAGCTGAGTACCCGATTTGGAGCCTCAGTATCGATCGATACTGACTAGTATCGGTCGATACTCACTGCAGCAAGATGAGTCGCGACTTTTATGAAGAGTTGAAGAATTGCAAAATTGCCCAGAAGACTTTATTATTTACAATTTAGCCCAAAACGTGTTTTAGGAGTTTAAGTTAGGTTTTTAAGCCACTTTGGCAAGAACGTTCTGATTACGCTTGATTTTATTCTGAGTTTTGTGAGAGAGCTTTTTGAGGGAGACAAGTCTGAGACTCTGTTCGTCTGAGAGAAGATTTCGAACCCTCTTGTTACTCTATTTCTAATTATTTATCTGAGTATTATTTCAGCCATGTTTATTGTTTCAATTATCATGTCTGAGTAGTTCTCTTGTTAGGTTCAGGGTTCTCATAAGGGTTTTCTCCGAATGTTAGGTTAATTGAATAATTAGGATTCACTATCTAAATTAGTTCTTCGCCTTAGGTTGTTCTCAAAGTTAATTCTAGACTGATCACCTAGAACTTAGATCTTAGGATAATTGGTTAGGCACGAGAGTGCGATTAATTACCTGATAGAACTTAGGGTGAGCAAAATAACTATTCGCAAAGAGATTTGGTTTAGTTGTTTTGTGAACAAATCAAACTTGAACTAAAAGCTGGTTTAGACTTTAGGATTCGCAAAGAGATTTGGAATTCTAGGATTTAGACTTAGATAGTTTTCGCAACGAGAGTTGGTTAGCTATACTTTAGTGATTTGAGTTCAAGAACCGCGCTAAATCTGAATCATGTTAGTTAGTTTATCTACATTCATTGAATTCCTGAGAAATACCCTGAGCCTATCTTTCTCTCAATTGACTTACAACCCTTTTAATTTACGCATTGCTTTCAATTACACCTTTTGGTTTAGCTTAATTCGAATCTGCATAATCTATTGCGTGATATCTAGAGTTCTTGTGTTCGACCCCTACATATACTACAACAACTGCTTTAGTACTTTATAGGGTATTAATTTGAGCATATCAAATTTGGCGCCGTTGCCGGGGACTCAATTTCGCCATTAGATTTTAGCTAAGAATTTCGTCTAAATCGTTGAGTATCGATCGACACCCTAGTGGTATCGGTCGATACCCGTCGTGAATTTCAGTTACTTACGTTCTTGATTCTTTTGTGTTTCAGGTTGCATGCCTAATCGTGAAACTAGGAGAAACAAGAGCACTCCGCTAGTTAATCTTTCTAACGAGGAACTAGCACTTTTGGAACGCACAAAAAGGAAAGCAAAGAAGCCATCAAAGATGAACAACAATCCAGTGGTTTTGATTCGTGATAATGATGGAGCTTTCAGAGACCAAGAGGGTCACTTGTGCAACGAGAGGGGGCAACGATTTGATGGAGATGGAAACATCATTGTACCTCCAGCTGTTGTGAATGTTGAGAACGCTGCGGTTGAGCGTGGTAGAACAATTGGTGAATGCAACAGACCTGATCAGTTCTACGCAAATCGATCAGCGATTCGTCCTCCTGCCTTTCAGAGGAATGACTTTGAGCTGAAGCCTGCATACTACACTCTTGTGGGTCAGCACACTTTTCATGGTCTTTCTAATGAACACCCCATGGATCATATCGAGAAGTTCGAGGATTTGGTCTCGAGCATCCAATGCAATGGAGTGTCCTACGACTACCTGTTTTGTAAGCTTTTCCCATACTCTCTTGGTGGGGATGCTTCTTATTGGCTTAAGCAATTACCAGCTGGGTCATTGACTACCTAGGATGAGACTAAGACTGCTTTCCTGAATAACTTCTATGACGATGCGAGATCAGAAGAGTTTAAGAACAAGATTTCCCATTTTTCTCAGGGAGTGACTGAGGCTTTCAAGGGTGCTTGGACGAGATTCAGATCGTATCAGAGGGATTGTCGACATCATGGGTACACTATGGTTCAGTTGCTAAGCTTCTTTTTCAGAGGGATTGACTAGAGGTACCAGATGGCGCTGGACTCTACGAGCAATGGAAATTTCTTTCCCAAATATCTTGATGATGCTTACCAGCTGATTGAGAATTTTGCGTCTAGCAATAGTTGATGTGTTGCGTTTTTGACGTTTTCCAACTCGTGTTTTTGTATATAATCGAGTCTTTTTCAAGTGTTTTAGTCTTCTAGGAGTCATTTCAGGTGTAAAAGCATTTCGGGACGGAGTCCAGAGGCCTAAAACGGAAAAACGGCAAAACCGAGCAAAAAAAGATGGGATCGATCGATCCCCTACCTGGATCGATCGATCCACAAAATCGGACAAAATCTGGATCGATCGTCCCAATATCCAGACCGATCGATCCTCGAAGAAAAAGATGGGATCGATCGATCCCCCCCCAGTGGATCGATCGATCCACAAAATCGGACAAAAGCTAGATCGATCGTTCCAAGATCCAGACCGATCGATCCGCCAAAAAGATGGGATCGATCGATCCACCCTACTTGGATCGATCGATCCAGCCCCTGAAAACAGTTTAAAAAACGTGTTTGGTACTATTTCACCTAATTTTCTTCTTCCCTTGGACGAAAAAGACTGAAAAATAAGAGATCATATCTCATATGTATGAGAAGAACTCATCTGGGTATCTCTATCTATCTCCTTGGTGATTTGTAAGCTTGGAAAGCAAACCTTTGGATCTACATAATTGGAGAAGCTTTCTTAATCTCTCTTCTATTTCTGTTTTTGTTTATCATGTGTTCTTCATATTTTCTCTGTATTTGTTCTGTAATCATGAGTGAGTAGTTTCTTAGTTAGGCCAAGGGTGTTAAGGGATTTCATGATTTGACGGTTTAGGATAGATTAAACGGGGATTTATTCGGTGGATTCTTCGTTTAGGGAGTTCTTATTGCTTGAATTAGACTGATCACTTAGTTCATGATCTTGGGTTATCTAGCGCATGGGAGTGTTTGTCTAGGTGCCGGAATTATCCTAGATGAGCAAAGCGTCCTTATCCAACGGGAGTTGATGTTAAGGCGTTCTTGTGAACCTATCAAATCGAACTAGAAAAGCATGTTTATAATATTTGAATTCAACGGGAGTTAGTATTCATGGTTTTAAGCATAGGGATTAATATTCCGGGAGGAGGTTAATCTATTATTAGGTTTGAGTTCTAGACGATTCTTAAAGCAACCCCTGTTTAAGATATATTAACCGTTATTCGTGATTTCCCGCAACATCACCCGAGGCTTAACGCTTTCCTTATTTGAACTTTTATCGTTTTAGTTGTCGTTCTTAGTTTCGAAAACATAAAAACCAACAAAACTCTGTCATTCGTCTTAGCTTTAGTTTCATCCTGCATTCTCATAGTCGTAACGCTTGGTCCTTGTGGATTCGATCCCTACATTACTACTTCGTATTGCTGTGCACTTGCAGTAGTTACATATAGGGTTAAAACCTGANCTTCGTTATATACACCCGCTTATTATGATTACCCGTGAAAATTATGTTGTACGTTATGATGTATGTTAATGCAAATATCTTAACGTACCCGCATATAGAGGTGGTGTATAAAACAAAAATAATTAATGCGGGTACGTTATTGGTGTATAAAACAAAAAAAAATTGAAATTATGATGTACGTTAATGCAATTTTTTTTATTTTTTTACAGGAATATCAAGAGAGAAACAATGAGTGCTGAAATTCTAAATAACAATATGGATTATTTAACATTAGATAACTTAAACAGAAAGCGCTCCTATCGTCGTACCGTAGTTCGTCTTGAAAAAAATTTGAAAAAAATCAATGAGCTCATATGAATGAATTAGTAACTCGCATGATCACGACATGTGTTAAGTTAATCGATCAGATCATTAACATGTGTTTGATAAATATCCAATTATATTTTGACAAGTGTTTAATAAATTTTTAATTATATTTTAACACATAATATTAACAATAAAAGTAAAATTTATAATCGATTCATAATCTTAAAAGGTAAAGAGAAACAAAAATAAAATAAAATTTATAATTAACTCCTAATCCTAAAAGGTTAAAGGAAAAAATAGTAGTTATGTTTAGATTAAAGAAATTAAATAAAAATTATAAATAAAACACAAAGTTTAAAAAAAAGAAAACTTATATTTCAGATTAGAATAAAGAAATTAAATTATACATAACAATCCTAAAAAGAAAATGAATAAAAGCCAATTTTGTTTTTTTTTTAAAAGAAAAAACCATATTTCAGTTTAGAATAAGAAAATCTTATTATATAAAGCTTAATGTTTCAAAGTTGTTAACTCACCTGACCGCGACACGTGTCAAGTCAAAGTTGAAAAACTTTAAAATCGATTAGTAAAAAAAAAACTTAAAAATTCGGAAAGGTAAATCAAACAATGATCGATTAATAACTGATTCATAATCTTAAAAAGTAAAATTACTAAAAATAAATTTATCCTAAAAGACAAAATTAATATAAAAAAGAAAGAAAATCTTTAGTTTTTCCATTTAGATTAAAGAAATTAATCCTAAAAAGAAAAGAATTTTAATTTCTCACCTCTATATAAACCACAATTTGGTATTATGACAATTACACACCAAAAAATAAAAGTCTAATAAACGTATCCAAAACTATTTACAGCATCTGCTTCACCAAATCTTTTCTCTAATGTATATATTTATTTCATCGGAAACTTAGTTTCTAAATTTATGTATAATATATTTTCACGGGTGATCTAATTTTGTTTTCTATATTTTTTTACTGGTTATAAAATATTAAATTACAAACCTGCAAATATGTGGATACTTATCTAGTATATATATATATATTGATCTTAAGATTTTGGTTTCGACAGATCTGGATCCAATCCCCATGGATATCTGGATTTTCGGAGCACTTGATCTCTAAGTAAAAGTAACTGTAAAGGTAATGTTTTTTTTGGGTGTAAAAAAAGTAATAATAATAGAAGCTTACCACAATCCACAAGAGACGTAAAGTCCAAGCAAACTCTAACCAGAAAGAAAAATCAGACGAAGAAACAATTCAATGATTCAAGATACACGAAAAGAAATTGGGTTTCTGAGATTGAAACAGAGAACGAAACGCATGAAGAAAATGAGATGGATGTAGTGAAAATCAAACGAGCAAAGGATAGCTCTGATGCAGAGGAGATTGTCAATTCCGATGAGGCCAAGAAATAGTAACAATCCTGCAGGTGACATATATAACTTTTTGCAATAGAATTAACCATTAAACACATAAAAGGAGCACATATATATTTTATTCATTAAGGGAAAATTAGTAGCTACAACATGCTCACGAACGAAAAAAAAGAAAGAAAAAAAAAGAAACAGAAATTTTGAATTTTAGGAGGAAATAGTGATGAGCATAAACAAGGACCATAACAGCGATAGTACGTAATAAACTTTGATGAAGCTTGATGGATAGAGATTATGAATTTTAGGAGGAAAAGTAGTGATGAGCATAAACAAGGACCATAACAGCGATAGTAATAAACTTTGATGAAGCTTGATGGATAGAGTTTATGAGTTTTAGGAGGAGAAATGTTGATGAGCATAGACAAGGACCATAACAAGGGCACAGCTAACTGAAACGTACACTGGAATTGTCGGCATAATAGCGATAATGGCAGAAATCAAGACAATAGCTAAGCCTGCTCGATCCATCACGAAAGCCATCTTTGGATGCTTCTTGGCAAATATGGCATTAGCAGCAGTTAAGAGACAAAGGGCTATCATGATGAGTAGAGACAGAAGCTGGACTCGGAAGGAGACGTTGTTGGGATTTGCCACCTGTGCGAAGATTGAGTTGAACTCCAGACCCGCCCAGCTTAGGGTGTCCATCAGGTGAGGCTCAGGTTCGCCGTTGGCCAGATTCATCGGATATGGAGGTGCCAAGTTGAGGGAAGTACTGCTCCTTTGTCTCCATGGCCGTGAGGAAGTAGACAATCCCGGTTCCACCGGCGAAGGCGCCAGTGGTGGTTCAATCTGTGAATCCATAGATTCCTCCTGGTTTATCGTTTGGTATAACAAAAAAATGAAGAATAGAAAGGAGGTTAAAGAACATAGTTTGGGAACGTATTAAAATAAGAGAACGTATCTTCAGAATTACAAAAAAAATGAAGGATTAGAAATCATATATATTATGTGGACATTTTCAGAATTACCAAAAAAAAAACTAATACGTTCTCAGACCGGTACCGAACTGAACCCGATCCGAATTTTTAAAATATATTTAAATAATGATTATATATAGAACTGTCAACCCGGACTAACATGTCTATTTAACCCGTTTTGTAATAAACTAAAATATTATTCGGACTAACCCGTAAAAACCTATAATCTTGAAAACATAACTCTAATATGTACCGCTTAATGACTATGATTTTTGTGGCCAGTCCACAAACTGTTTACAAAATCAATTTTCTCGTGTCTAATTCTTTATAAAATTAGTAAAATATTTTATAATAATTATAGTGAAAAATATTGTAAGATTTCGAATATATTTTTTCTTTAAATATGTATGAATTGATTATTATTTAATAATATCATAATAATTAAGAAACTAAATAGTAAACCACCTCTTTAATAGAAAATAAATATTTTCCATATTTTCATCAATAATTTTAAAAAACAATTATATCATTTCTTATTTCAATTATATTTTCTTATTTGTAATGATATTTCATATAATAACTTACAAAACAAAATTCATTTTCAAAAATGTCTTCTTAAATAATATAATAACTGACAAATTGATTTTTTATCCTACAAAACCAAGCAATCCAAAATAAATCAATATGTCAAGATAGTAGCCACATAATTAGACAAATACACATATGGTAGCCACATATTGAAAAATACGTCGTCGTCGCCCCTACAAAAAGTGAGAAACCAAAGTCTGGCGTGTGCAAATATTTCAGGGGTTTTGGGTGGTAGGTTGTTTTTTTTTTTTTTTTGTTAAAGAGATGGTAGGTTGTTTTATATATTATTCTCTTAAATAACATATCTTTATTTTTAAGTATGTATTCTTTGTATTATTGTATCAGATTGATATTTTATTTTTGTATTTATAGTGTGTGTCTAATGTTTTGATTTTTGATGAGTCTTTTTTTTGTTAACGTTATACATATACTAACTATGTGTTATGAATATATAGCAAATCGTACAAAAAGAACGTCGAAAACTTAGAGAGAAACGTTGATTGAGGCAAACACCCGTTTATGATTTCTTTATTAATCGTGTGAATGATATTTACAAACCCTAAGACTTTATATTTATAAGCCCCAAAAACCTGATTTCTTATCCCACTTACAAAAGGGTTTCTCTCCTAAGCCCAATAAGAAACCGTACCACGTTTAACGTTTGACGTTTCACGTTTAACAAGCCCATTTGCATATTATTTGTCACTTAGAAACAACACTATGTTATCTAAAAAAGGATAAAATTGCAGAAACAAGTAATCTTTAGTCGAAGTATAAAAATTTAGTTTCACAATAAACAAAAATTTGATGGAAACATGTTTACATCTACTTTTAAAATGTGCTTGGTATTGGCGTAGTCATTTGATTAGTATAACACTGTTTTTTTTTTTGTGCAACCGTTCTGATTTCATTAAACTTAATCATCCAAATTACACACAAATGAGAGAATTAATCATCCTCTTTGAAAATTAAAACAAAACATAAATTCAAAAGAAATTAAAGCAGATAGATATCCATAGAAGGTTGACAGCGAATTAGAGTTAAAGCTTAAATGCGTCGATAGAAACAACTGCGAATCCAATAAGATTGACACGAGGGTCTGTGGGTAAAAAGAAGAAGAAATTTGGATGTGGGACGCGTGTCAATCTCTCCTGACGTGACAAAAGAAGAGTTAGTCTCCTTTTATATATACTAGCTAAATACCCGTGTATACACACGAGACTTTTTCTAATATTATTTTTCTAATCTCACAGAATATTAATCTTATTAGTTTCTTCGAAAAATGTTTTGATCTAATTGCGATCTTGGTAAGAAACTCAGGTGATTTAATTATTTGAATATTAAGTTGCTCTTGAACAAACACCGTTACACCGGCATCACCTAAAACCTTATTACTAAGTAGCATTCTTTTGTCTAGTTATCCTTTGAACCATCTTCTTATTTAACATGGCAATCTAGCTACTTCGGTGATAGGTAAGTGTATCTCATTCGTTTTTTTATTTCCAGTTTGGATTTTTTTCATATTCATATTAGGTTACATTTACTGTAATAGAAACTTGAATAATTTTCTTCTTCAATTGTTTCACTCACTCCCCAACCATTGTTGTCTTCAGTCGCATCCCTCCTGATCTCATTTTTGCTGCCACATCCTTGTAAATCTTCACTCTATCACAAATGGAGAAATTTCATTGGAGATGATCGATGCAGAAAACAATGTCTATGTCAAAAATTCAGAATATGCCTTCCAACCAATTATGTTGCACACACTCGAGACTCTTGGAACTGGAAATCATTATTGCATTTGAGAGAGTTGGCGGAGAAATTTGTAAATTGCTCAGTTGGAAATGGCTTAGAGGCGTGGTTCTGGTATGATACCTGGACACCTCTAGGCCCTCTCATCAAGCTGCTAGGTGATGATGGACCGAGAAACACGAGAATTCCATTAAATTCAAAGGTGGCAGATGCTTGTCATGACCACGGTTGGAGATTGGCAAACCCCAGATCAGAGCAGGCTCTAGCACTGCACGCTCACTTGACCACCATTAACTTGCCTAGCTACTCAATGGTGGATGACTCTTTCTGTTGGACAGTGAATGGCATTAAGTGTCATGGTTTCTCTACAAGGATTACCTGGGAAAAAATCAGACCAAAGGAAGACGAGAAGGATTGGTTCAGGTCTGTTTGGTTTAAAGGAGCAATTCCAAAGATTGCCTGTGGACTGCTCATCTTGATCGACTTCCTACAAAAACCAGACTGGCATCATGGGGAGTGCAAATTTTAACCACGTGTTGTCTTTGCGCAAACCAGGACGAAAGCAGAGACCACTTGTTTCTCCTATGTGAATACAGTGCTCACCTTTGGCAGCATGCTCTTTGCAGACTGGGGCTGGCTCAGAGCAACTTAAACAATTGGTCTCACCTTATGGTTTGGGTCAAATTCAAGTCACCCAGCTCACCATCTACTTTGAGGAAATTGGTGGCGCAGACAATGATTTACAACATCTGGAGAGAACGAAACAACAAGTTATTCAATTTTACCTGGTCTTCCTCTACCCTTCTTTTCAAGGAGATCGACAAGCAGGTCCGTCATTCAATCACAGCAAGGAGACAACGAAAGCAGTTTGACAAGCTAATGGCAATGTGGTTGTGCTAAGTGATATGATTTTTCATTTCACAACTTTTGTTATCATGTTTTTTCTTCTTTTTTGCCGTGGTAACAAATCTAGATTTTTGCTCTTGTAAAATTTTCTTTTCGTTTATATGATATTTGCAATTTGGCAAAAAAAAAAAAATGTTGCACACACTAATGACTAAAGAGTATATACTCGTATTCTTCATCAAAACTAAGGGAATAATATAATTACTGTGAAAAGAATAATGTTCCAAAAACCATAGTGATGGAGAAATTCTTTCATGAAATATGATGTCCTGTTCTTAATCGGTTCATCTCCCCACTTTCGATGCCAACCATCTTCATCAAGTCATAACGCTTAATCTCGATTTATAGTCGACTTTTTGATTGTGGAAGATGATCTCTCTATTTATTCTCTTAATTTCTCTTTATTACAAAATATACATCACCTAGCTCGCCACCAATATCTCCGCCGCCATGAATCCTTTCTCTGCCATATATGTGTCGTGTGGATCCACCGATGTTAATTCTATTAACTCAATTGTACTTTTACCGCTCCGACGGCCTACTCAAAATTGAGGTACATAATAACATACATACCAAATTGACATGAGTGATTGCGTTATAATGAACACTTTCAGGTACGATCTCTTTTTATTGATTATTTTCTTCCTATCTCAGTAAGTCATAAAAAAAAGCATAACCCTAACTATATTTGAGTTGTACGTTTGTTGCTTTTGAAAAAAAAAAATCGTAATTGGTAAAGACGAATCAGATTAACCACGTAATCATGGATTTTCTAAAGTTTGGAGGTTACCATAAAAAAAATGATGATAAAACTATAAATAATTTAACATATAAAGGAAAAAATTGTTTTAAATTAAGGGCAATTCTACAAAATAGCACAAAAAACTTAAAGTTCAATAATTTAGCACCCAAGGATGAAAATCTCAAAACTAGCATTCATTAAAGAAAATTTGACTAAACTACCCTTGTTTTTAATAAAACAAAACTGAAACCTTTTGGATTATCTTCTCACCTTAATACCCGACCTGTTAACCCGAAACCTTTCACCATCAACGCCTTGATACTCCGCTTCAAACCGACAAGCCCCGCCTCTGTCTCTGATTCCTCCCAAATTTTGATCCCTCAACGCCGCTGGTATAATCGAAGTCCTCAACGATCGCCGCCGCTCCTTCCTCCCCTCATCACAAGGCTTCGTTCGATGGAATTGCTTCTGTCTCTCCCCTCATCACGACGAGCTCTCTCTCTCTCTGATTATTTTCTTGAATTGCAGAGAAACTTCTCTATTTCTCTTTGATTTGATTCTCTCCCTCTCTTCACCTCACCGCCGATCAAAGATTTGTGGCCATGGATTGTTCTGGAATTAAAGAAGAATATTATTCCGAGCAATCGAAGTTCCTTGAAGATTTCATGTGTATCCCCAACCATAAAGCTTGGGTTTTGAAATCTGATGATGGTACCTTCAATTTACTTGGTTAATCGAAGAATTTACTTGGTTAATCGGAGAATGGAGATCTCAGTGTGCTTGTTTTTTAATCTCTCACTCACATGAACTGAAACTTGGTTACTTGATGTGTATTGTATCATGCGATGTTTGTTATTGATGTTAACATGTCTCACTAAGAGAAAGAAAAATGCCTCTTTAATGATGGCTTACTCTTTCTGTGAAACGCTTCTCTTTTCATTTGACAGTGGAGAGGTCCAACATATCAAAGAATTCAATCAATAAAGGCTCAGCTCCAACCGATATACGCTATTAATTTGACCAATCCAAGTAATAAAAAAAGAAATGATCATTTTCGACGTTTTTTAACTTTATTGCCAAATGTTTCTTTGTGTTGCTTCAATTTCGTCATGCTTGTTAATTTGCAGGAGTATTTGAATATAAAAGTCAAAGAGACTGGCCATAGCAACATGTACTTCCCGCAGGTACAGTTTGAAGTAGGAATTTAGAAAACTAGTTTAAGCTGGTTTAATTTGTTAATTCAGTTTGGATTTAGGATAGAGTTAGTATAATTACATATTATTCACAAATAGGATAAGGTTTAAGCATATTTGTTCACAAAGCAGGAAACTTTTACTTGTAACGAAGTGAATGTATTGATGTCATATTTTACTTCTTGAATGGAATGATACATTCATATTGCCATCATTGCTCTATTCTTATACTTTTATGTTACGTTGGAGTTTCAGTGATAGTTTGGTCTTTTTGTGCAGTTTATACCATATTCGTTTATTGAGAAAGAAGCTTCACACGTTGAGGGATTTGTGACTGTTGGAGGAGGGAAATAACTTGAAGAGAAGCTTGTCACAACATCAAGAGGTCATCATCTCCTTCAACTTATTGATCATCTTGTCGTTTTTGTTTTCTTTCTTTGTTTGATTGTACCAGATTGTACAATCGTTTTTTGATGTTGTGAACGATACTAGTGTATTAGGAGTGAGCTTGGTGCCTTTTTTACTGAGATCAGTTGGTGTTTCGATGGGAATGCTTCAACAAGAAGAATCAGATTTCTGTAAATGGGGCGAGCTGTTGCTTCGTGATTCTTTGAATGCAATAAGTATGGACCAACAACAACTCGTGTTGCCTCTGCATCTTGAAGTAGTAAGCCCCTACATATATCTCTATATCTTCCTTATATGAAATAGCCACATTTTCTCGACAGCCAATACAGCCCTTTTTTATTTTAAAAAACTTTCTTGTAGGAAAATCAGATTGACGATTGCAAAAGAGTGTATATACTGTGAACATATGTTCTCTCCATGAGTTAGTAGTGGATTTGAGTGTCTCACTTGAGAGTAAGTGTGATTCTTCTTTTATTAGATGATTTCAAGAAACCCTTCCTAAAACATTAAGAAACCTTCCTGAATTTTCTATTGGGGAAGGCCTTTCTAATTTTCAGGAATGATTCATAATAGTTTAGGAAAGTCTTCCTAATTATGTATGATGACTTACTATATTTGAGTTGCATAAAAAATGAACATAAAAATTCTCATTTATTTGTTAACACCTAGTGATATAGTGGCTTTTAAGTTTCTACTTTAGACGAACAATTTGATTGATTTTCAGTAATTTTTGAATGACTTGCAGGATTGTGAACTTTCATTAAAGGATAAGGACAAGAACAATCAAGCAGCAACCTGCTAGTTCATCAAATTTCATTCGTTCTATGTGTTCCTTCTTCTTTCATCTACTTGTGTGTATAATTTGTGGTTTTGATTGATTCTCAGATGAGATTTAATGTTTAGATTTCTTTGTATGAAACAAAATTGTTTTTAACGATTTAAGAAGCTTTTAAAAAATTTCAAGGACTATTACTCACTTAGTAATAGACTTAAGAAACCTTAATAATAAACTTTACACTAATAAGAAAGTTATGTGGTGATGTGTTGCGTTTTTGACGTTTTACAACTCGTGTTTTTTGTATATAATCGAGTCTTTTTCAAGTGTTTTAGTCTTCTAGGAGTCATTTCAGGTGTAAAAGCATTTCGGGACGGAGTCCGGAGGCCTAGAACGGAAAAACGGCGAAACCGAGCAAAAAAAAGATGGGATCGATCGATCCCCTACCTGGATCGATCGATCCACAAAATCGGACAAAAGCTGGATCGATTGTTCCAAGATCCAGACCGATCGATCTCGAAGAAAAGGATGGGATCGATCGATCCCCTCACTGGATCGATCGATCCACAAAATCGGACAAAAGCTGGATCGATCGTTCCAAGATCCAGACCGATCGATCCGCCAAAAAGATGGGATCGATCGATCCACCCTACCTGGATCGATCGATCCAGCCCCTGAAAACAGTTTAAAAAACGTGTTTTGTACTATTTTACCTAATTTCTTCTTCCCTTTGACGAAAAAGACTGAAAAAGAAGAGATCATATCTCATATGGATGATAAGAACTTGTCTCTGTATCTCTCTCTATCTTCTTGGTGATTTGTAAGCTTGAAAAGCAAACCTTTGGATCTACATAATTGGAGAAGCTTTCTTAATCCCTTTTCTATTTCTGTTTTTGTTTATCATGTGTTCTTCATATTTTCTCAGTATTTGTTCTGCAATCATGAGTGAGTAGTTTCCTAGTTAGGCCAAGGGTGTTAAGGGATTTCATGATTTGACGGTTTAGGATAGATTAAACGGGGATTTATTCGGTGGATTCTTCGTCTAGGGAGTTCTTATTGCTTGAATTAAACTGATCACTTAGTTCATGATCTTGGGTTATCTAGCGCACGGGAGTGTTTGTCTAGATGCCGGAATTATCCTAGATGAGCAAAGCGTCCTTATCCAATGGAAGTTGATGTTAAGGCGTTCTTGTGAACCTATCAAATCGAACTAGAAAAGCATGCTTATAACATTTGAATTCAACGGGAGTTAGTATTCATGGTTTTAAGCATATGGATTAATACTCCGGGAGGAGGTTAATCTATTATTAGGTTTGAGTTCTAGACGATTCTTAAAGCAAATCCCTGTTTAAGATGCATTAACCGTAATTCGTGAATTCCCGTAACGTCACCCGAGGCTTAACGCTTCCCTTATTTGAACTTATATCGTTTTAAGTGTCGTTCTTAGTTTCGAAAACATAAAACCAACAAAACTCTGTCATTCGTCTTAGCTTTAGTTTCATCCTGCATTCTCATAGTCGTAACGCTTGGTCCTTGTGGATTCGATCCCTACATTACTACTTCGTATTGCTGTGCACTTGCAGTAGTTACATATAGGGTTAAAACCTGAGCACATCAAGTTTTTGGCGCCGTTGCCGGGGACCAATTGTTGTCTATGAGTCTTGGACGAAAGTTCAGACTAAGAATTTCTTTTTGTCGTTACTAACTCGTTTTATTGTTGCTCTTTTCCGTGCATCTCAGGTACATGACCAGAAGCCAAGGCTCTGAAAATCTGCTTGAGTTGAACAACGAAGATTTAGCAAGAGTGGAACGAGAAAACAACAGAGCTAGATTGCAAAGGAGAGAAATGGCTAACTTACCAGACAATCAAAATCTGCCTGTTGATGGAGACGATCATCATGAGTATGGCGAGGAAGGGAACCTCTTGAACCCTCCTCCTCTTGTTCATGATGGCGATGGCGATCCAAACGCCAATGCAAACCAAGCAGCTGCTGCTGCTGATGTCCATAGACGAGCTGAAGCTCGGAGGCAAGCTGCTGCTGCTCAATACCAGTTGAACCAAAGACAGCCTCCACGCAGACCTATCGGGGGTATTGATACCCCGCACCAATTCTACCAGGACAGAACTGCTATTCGTCCACCGCCTATTCAGAGGCAGAACTTCGAGATCAAACCTCAGATCATTGCTCTTGTCGAGAGACATCTTTTCTATGGGAAAGCTTCGGAGAATCCCATGGATCACATTGAAATGTTCGAAGAGATTTGCAGCACTACAAGCTCAAATGGAGTCCCTGCAGACTATTTAAAGTGCAAGCTTTTCTCCTTCTCCTTAGCTGATCGAGCAGCGAGATGGCTCAAATCTCTAGAGCCGGGTTCTTTGACTTCTTGGGACGCAATCCGATCAGCCTTCTTGGATCAGTTCTACACCAAATCCAAGACCGCTTCTCTCAGAATCAAGATTACTCAGTTTCAACAAAACAGCGGTGAGCCCTTCAATGAAGCATGGGAGCGATTTAGAGAATATCTAAGGGAACATCATGGCTATTCCGACGAACAAGTGCTGAACATCTTCTACGATGGAGTGGATTGGGACTCCAAGAATTGTCTAAATGCGGCCAGCAATGGTAACTTCATGACAAAGACAAAGGAGGAAGCTTATGAGTTTATTGAAAATCTTTCTGCGAGCTCAAGTCATCGAAATCCCGAGTATGATAGAACGAGGCGCGTGAGTGGTGTTGAAGCGCAAAGGATGGATGAGCTTTTCGCAAAGGTCAATGGTATTGCAGCACTACTTAAAGGAAATCAAAAAGTTGTCAACTCTTGTGAAGAGACTAGAGAAGAAGGACTCTACAAAGAGAGTGCTGAGCAAGAACAAGAGTACGAAGATGAGGTGAACTACGTACAGAATCAGGGGTTCTTCAACAAAGACTTCAACCAGAACTTCAGAAATCATCCTAACTTCTCATACAGAAGCACCAACGTTGAGAACCCGGAAGACCAAGTTTACCCACAGCAAACCGGTTTTCAGCCAAAATCGACCGTTCCAAATCAGGGCGCGAGCATATTCTCTAAGGGTTTCCAAGGTCAACAAGGGGTGCAAGGTCAAGAACGGAAGCCATATGCGCAAGGCGGTTTCCAGCAGAAACAGTTCGTGCCTAACCAAGGCGGTTATCAGTCGAGACAACAGTTCGGGCAAGACCGAGGACATAACAGTTTCCAAAACCAAGGCGGTTTTCAGCAAAAACAACAATTCAACAATCCTCAACCCAGCCAAGAGTCTAAGCTTGAGGCGATGATGCAACAATTGATGGTCAATCAACAAAAGACGGCTAATGAGATTAACGTCAAGGTGGATGGAATGTATCAGGATCTCAACAGCAAATTCGAGGCCATTCAAACCCATGTGAAGAAACTTGACACTCAAGTGGCTCAAACGGCGGAAGCAATTAAGAGACCTAGTGGAGTTCTTCCGGGAAAAGGGGAACAAAACCCGAAGAATGAGTTCGTTCAAGCAGTCACGTTGAGGAGTGGGAAAGAGATTGAAACCGCGGTGGAATCTAAAGGGAAAGAGAAGATTCCCGAGACCGTAGATGTGAGAGACGATGACGTAGTTGATGAGGCAAGCTCCTCGTCCAAACCACAAGAAGTCGAGGAGGCACCTGTAGCCCCACCAAAACGTGTCTACGTGCCTAAGGTTCCTTACCCTAGGCGCCCGAAGAAGACACAAAGAGATCTTGAGCAAGCAAAGTGTAAGACGCTAGTGAACGAGCTTTCGGCGAGGCTTCCTTTTATCGATGCGATCCAGATGGTTCCTGCCTTGAAGAAGTACGTGAAAGACATGGTCACCAACAAGATTACAAGTGAAGAAGGCGTGATGATGATTACTAAAGAGTGCAGTGCCGTGTTGCAAGGAAGAATGCCCGAAAAACTTGAGGATCCGGGGAGATTCGTACTATCTGTGCAGATTAGGCCTCTAACCTTTGAGCATTCTCTCTGCGATTTGGGAGCTAGCGTAAACCTCATGCCCTATTCCGTTGCTAAGCGCCTTGGTCTCACATCATTTAAGCCAGCTAGAGTGTCATTGGTATTTGCTGATCGTTCCGTGAAGATCCCACTCGGTATTCTAGAAGACTTGCCGGTGAAGATAGGAGATGGTTATATACCAGCGGACTTTGTAGTTCTTGAGCTAGAAACAGAGCCAAAGGATCCCCTCATCTTGGGACGACCTTTCTTGGCTACAGCTGGAGCCATTATCGATGTGCAGAAGGGCAAGATCGATCTTCATTTAGGAGATCTAATAATGAAGTTCGAAGTGGATAGGATGCTGAAAAAGTCAATCATCGATGGACAGACGTTTTGGATTGACTGCGTTACTGAAGCCACTGAAGGAGTAGCGGATGAGATGCTGGTTAATGATCCCCTCGAGATCGCTTTGACACAATCCGAGGGAGAGTTTGGGTACTTGAGCGAGGACATAGCGGGTTATGCAAAGATGCTGGATTCCAGCAAGATGATGGAAAAGATGGTAGCATTCATTACACTTGATGAGGATGACGAGCAATCGCCAATTGTTGAATCTCCCGCACCTATTGACAGCCCATGGAGCGAACTGAAAGCTCCAAAGCTCGAGCTCAAACCGCTTCCCGCTGGGCTAAGGTACGCATTTCTTGGTCCTAACTACACGTACCATGTCATCATAAATGCTGAACTGAACAACGTAGAGACTGCCTTACTTTTGTGTGAATTGAGGAAATATCGTAGAGCACTAGGCTATTCTCTAGATGACATTACGGGAATCTCACCAGACCTTTGTATGCATAGGATACATCTAGAAGATGAATCGATGACTTCTGTAGAACATCAGAGATGGTTAAACCCGAGTCTGAAAGATGTTGTAAAGAAAGAGATAATGAAACTTCTAGAGGCTGGTATCATATACGCTATATCTGATAGTACATGGGTGAGTCTGGTGCATGTAGTACCTAAGAAAAGCGGTTTGACAGTTGTTGAAAACGATAGAAATGAGTTGATCCCGACTAGAACTGTCACTGGGCATAGAATGTGCATCGATTATAGGAAATTGAATGCTGCAACTCGCAAATATCATTTTCCTTTACCTTTTATTGATCAATTGCTTGAGAGATTGGCTAACCACCCTTACTACTGTTTTCTAGACGGTTATTCTGGTTTCTTTCAGATTCCGATTCATCCCGATGACCAGGAGAAGACCACATTCACATGTCCTTATGGCACTTATGCTTATCGCAGAATGCCATTTGGTTTGTGTAATGCGCCAGCCACGTTTCAACGCTGCATGATGTCAATCTTCACCGACATGATTGAAGACATAATGGAGGTTTTCATGGACGATTTTTCTGTCTACGGACCTTCCTTTGCTGAATGTCTTTTTAATTTGTGCAGGGTACTAAAGAGATGTGAGGAAAAACACTTGGTTTTGAACTGGGAGAAGTGCCATTTCATGGTAAAGGACGGGATCGTTTTGGGCCACAAGATTTCGGAGAAGGGGATCGAGGTTAACAAGGCCAAAATAGAGGTGATGACGAGTTTGCAACCACCAACTTCTGTCAAAGGCATCCGGAGTTTCCTCGGACATGCTGGTTTTTATAGGCGATTCATCAAGGATTTCTCGAAGATCGCTAGACCGTTGACGCAGCTGCTGTGCAAAGATGTCAAGTTCGATTTCAACGATGAGTGTTTGGCGGCCTTTCACATGATTAAAGGAGCACTTGTTAGCGCACCTATTGTCCAACCGCCAGACTGGGAGTTGCCCTTTGAGGTGATGTGTGATGCCAGTGACTATGTAGTGGGCGCTGTTTTGGGACAACGAAAAGACAAGAAAGTGCACGTTATTTATTATGCCAGCAGAACTCTTGATGACGCCCAATGCAAATACGGTACAACGGAGAAAGAGCTTCTCGCGGTCGTGTACGCATTTGACAAATTCAGGACGTATTTGGTGGGATCTAAAGTCTTAGTTCACACTGACCATGCTGCATTGAAGTATCTACTTAGCAAGAAGGATTCGAAGCCGAGGTTGCTGCGATGGATGATGTTGTTGCAAGAATTTGATCTCGAGATTAAAGATAAAAAGGGGATCGAGAATGGAGTTGCCGATCATTTGTCCAGAATGCGCATCGACGAGGAAGTTCCCATCAATGACTACCTCCCCGAGGAAACTGTATATGCGATCGAGGTTTTACGGGATGGCTCATTATACGTTCGGGCCGGTAAAATTCCCGAAATCCCTTGGTTTGGAGAAATTGCCAATTTCCTTGCTGCAGATGTAAAGCCGGATGGTTTTGCGGGGTACAAAAAGAAGAAATTCTTGCGGGACATCCGACATTACTTTTGGGATGAACCGTACCTGTACAGGCATTGTTCCGATGGTCTCTATAGACGTTGTGTCTCGGAGGAAGAAATCCCGGGAATTCTATTTCATTGTCACGGGTCGAACTATGCGGGACATTTTGCTACCTTCAAGACCGTATCTAAGGTGTTGCAGGCCGGTTTCTGGTGGCCGACCATGTTCCGCGATGCTCACGCTTTTGTTTCCAAGTGTGACTCCTGTCAACGACAAGGGAACATCAACAAAAGAAACGAGATGCCTCAAAATTTTATTCTCGAAGTTGAGGTGTTTGACTGTTGGGGAATCGACTTCATGGGTCCTTTTCCATCTTCTTTCGGGAATAGGTACATCCTTGTTGCGGTGGACTACGTGTCCAAGTGGATTGAAGCAATGGCGAGCCCGACTAACGATTCCAAGGTGGTCCTTAAGATGTTCAAATCTGTCATTTTCCCGAGATTTGGAGTTCCGAGGGTCGTGATAAGCGATGGAGGATCGCATTTCATCAACAAACTATTCGAGAAACTCTTGAGGAAGAACGGCGTTACGCATAAGGTAGCCACTCCTTATCACCCTCAGACGAGCGGACAAGTTGAAATATCCAACCGCGAGATCAAGAGCATTCTTCAAAAGACGGTGAACATTACACGTAAAGACTGGGCCGTGAAACTCGATGACGCACTATGGGCGTACAGAACCGCCTACAAGACACCTCTTGGCACGACCCCATTTCATCTTGTCTATGGAAAACCGTGTCACCTTCCAGTGGAACTCGAATACAAGGCGGCATGGGCAGTGAAATTGTTAAATTTCGACATCAAAACCGCGTCCGAGAGAAGGTTGATCCAGCTAAACGAGTTGGACGAGATCCGCCAAGCAGCGTATGAGAACTCCAAGATTTACAAGGAACGAACCAAGGCTTATCACGACAAGAAGATTATCACAAGGAATTTCTCGGCCAATGACCAGGTGCTTCTTTTCAACTCTCGCTTGAGACTTTTTCCTGGAAAACTAAAGTCAAGATGGTCCGGTCCTTTCACGGTTAAGGAAGTCCGTCCCTACGGCGCGGTCGTGTTGCGTAACCGACAGGGAGGAGAATTCGTTGTCAATGGTCAGCGCCTTAAGCCATATCTCGCTGACAGCGGAATCGCTGCGGAATTCACCGTTCCTCTCGGTGATCCTCGTCTCGCCTAAACGGCCCCGGAGTCAAGCTAATAACTAAAAACGAGCGTTTGGTGGGAGGCAACCCACCAGTAAGTGTATATAATTTTATTTTTCGATTTGATTTCACTAATTTTTCTACATTTTACTTTTGAATTTGAAAAAAAAAAAAAAAACAGGAAAAATGGATCGATCGATCCTCCTTATGGATCGATTGATCCCATTAATCGGGGAATTCCTGGATCGACCAGACCAGACGTCACGCGAAGAGGTAAGGTCTGGATCGATCGATCCAACGGCCTGGATCGATCGATCCAGGAACAGGTAAACCGCAACCAAATTTTTGGTCTAAAAACCGGTTTACTCCCACTTGATTTAAACCGAAAAACTGATTTCCTTCCTTCCTTTCCCCATAAAATCGATCCAAAACCCTTTTTCTCTCTCAAATTTTCGCAACCAAGGTGTTCTTGAGGGATTTTGGATTTTGAAATCAAATTTCCATAACTTCCTTGTTTCTCAACGGATTTCAACGATTTTTGGGTCTATCCCACTCGATTTTTCGAGCTCTTTCCATTTCTGCTATCATCATTCTCGATCTGCAAAGGCATGGCACTCGAATCTCTCTTGTTCAATCCGAAAATTCTAGGTAGAAATTGTGAAAATCAAATTCATGTTTATAGCTTGTTCTTGGATAGATTCATGCTTTGTACACATGCTATGAACCGGTTTTGAGTTGGGCATTGCTTGGAAACACCTAGTATTTGTGTTCTTGGATTGAATTGTGGATTGTGAGAATTTTGAAAAATTTGTGGAAAAAGAGAATTGTTGGAAATTTGGAGGTTCTAATTGGAGATTGTTGTGAGTTTGTAGTCGTTAATGATATCTTTACTTGCCTGCATAATCTCGTTGCCAAACTCATGATTTCAAATACGATTTTGAATTTTTGCCGTATTTTGGAAAAACCTCTTAAACGCTTCCGTTGTTTTTCTTGCAGATAATGGCTACTACATCCAAAGGCAAAGCGCTGGCAACAAAGACACGGAAGGAACCGAGGAAATGACGAGTTGATACTAATGCGGCCTCTGCCTCGGAAACACCTCCATTAACCGCAGCTCCATGGCCTAGACGTGAAGGCGTCCGGTTCGAGAGTCACTACCTCACCTTAATCAACGGGATCAAACCGGACGATCTTACCAAAAACACGCGGTACAATGAAAGGAAAGTTGGGGATGCTTGGGATGACTTCGATTCACTGTTCTACAACAGGTTCCTTAGCGTCAGAATGGAACCTACGAAGATCATCTGCCCTACAACTCTGGATGCAATGGGAATTCGCCATGACGTGGAGACGATTCTGGAGAAGATTGGGTTTGGTCATATTGCCACAAAGGAATATCCGGTATATCCTGATCTAGTGCGGCAATTTCTGGCTTCTGTCAGGCTCACTTTCGCCAACCCGAAGTACGAACGAGTGGATGGCGCGACATTGACATACTTCTCCCGCGGATTGTTGTACGAGATATCGATCACGGAACTCTGCAAGATCTACGGGTTCGACCATCGAAAGGTGGGCGCTCACTTTCCCGACAACTTCCCAAACCAGCGGGAACTTTGGCACCACATTGCTTCAAGTACTTTCCAATCCAGAGCGGCTAAACAGGCCTTGATTCGGAACCCAGCCATTCGTGTGGTAGCCAAGATCATCAGCAACATCCTGTTTGCGAAGATAGAGCCCGGCGCAGTACGTACTGACGAGTTACTCTTGCTCCATTACGGGATTGGGGAGCATTTGTCAGACATCTACCACTTCCACTTCCCTGCACCATACGATGTGAACTTGGGCCTGGTATTCGCTCGGACTTTGGTGGCAAAGAAGATTCAATTCTTAGGGAACCAGATTCAGAAGGAGAATATTGGGAGTCTGCTTACTCCTTTATTCCTACACCACGGGATTGACTTAAGCCGACCTGAATGCAAGGAGCAGATTGGTTACATCGACAAGAAACATCTGACGGCCTGCCACATCCTCAAGACCTGGTACATCTACGAGTTCACGGATAGACAGAGACGGGTCCAGCACTGCGCGCTTCCACAGCCCGAGATCACTGCGGTGAACGGTCCGGGCAACATTGAGTTCTTACCTCCGCCAGAGCGTCTATGCACGGACGCAGCTGCCACCACGAGACGCAGAGGAGGGACTTCTAGCGCCACACAGCATCCCCTAGAGGATGATCCTGTACCCGATTTCTTCACTCAGCAGGAGCATGGGCAGACATCTCAGCCGCATGACCCGATTGAGATGCTCCTACCGGAGTACTCTGGTGAGTATGATTTTCCACCCCTATCTGCAGATGCTTCTGAAGGGGAATACAGAGCATGGATGGTGGAGACACAAAGGAAGAACCACGGCATGATGCACCGGATTTGGGGTGCATTAGCAAAGATCAGATGCCCGCGACCCCCTCCTTGTTTCCGCGCGGACCGACCGCGAATGCTGATAGAGACGAGGACGAGGATCCTGTTGTTGCTGGACATGGGACCTCGGAGACCGTTGATATGGGGGAGTTATCAGACCCTGATGCGCGCGTTGCACGACGTAGGCGCCGAGCTGGCCAGAGCGGGAGCGTAAGCCCGGACGACCCACCTCGCTGAGCAGCGTATTCACTCTATCCACTGTTTTCTCCATTTTATTTTCTTGCTTTTGCGTACGTTTTTATTTTTCCCTACGTCTTATTCTCACACCGCGACGGTGTGAAGTAAGTCTGGGGGGAAGTAGCTACTAACGACGTTTGCTTTCTTTTGGTCACGTTCGCTTACCTTGGATTTTGTTTTTACATTTCCCGAGTCGTTTAGTCGAGTCTTAAAAAAAAAAAAAAATTATTAGTGTGTTTTTCATTATATTTTACGAACCTTCTTTTGAATTATTGTTCTAATTCTTCATCTGAGTGACCATTATTGCATAATTATTTCCGAAACAGACTAATGAAAATTCCAGATGTTGACCGGCTAATCAGAAACACCCACGTCTCCAGAATAATCCAGATAGTCTGAGCTAATTTCTGAGCTCTTCCTTTTACCTCGTCATCGTGATCAACGTCTTAAGAGCTTGACTCCTCATTCGTATCTGACAAAGACAACCTGTGAAAAGTATGACTCTCCTCTCCCGGTCCCAAAAATAAATTCATCTATATATATAAATAATACGAATGGCACGGAAGTGAACCGGGGATTCGGTGGCAAAAACCATCAATACTCGTGTCTTATGGAAGATCGCCAGGGAAAGTGAATCGGGGAGTGAACCGGGGATTCGGTGGCTAAAACCATCAATACTCGTGTATCATGAACCGTTTTTCTAAAAAAAAAAAAAAAAAAAAAGAGAGATGAATAAAATGAATAAGTCTGGGGGAGAGAACAAAAATACCGAAAGGATTAAAGGTTGGCTTGTCACGATATCGAAAGGGAAAGAGTCTAGAAGGCTCTTGACATTCAATCTAGGGGTGCGTATTCAATCTAGTATTTGGAGTGATTTGCGTTAAAATCACAAATCCTATGTTAATCAAACATGAATTTAAAATTTTTTTATAAAATCTCATGTTATTGAACTAGTGATTTATACATGAACCTTCAAATCCATTGTTATTGAAAATATTTTAAGTAGTGGATTTTATAGGATTTTTAGTGATTTGAAGATGATTTGATGGAGTTTTTTAGTTGAAAATAGAGTTTTCTGCAAAAAAATAAAACGTCACGTGGATCGGATTTGCAAGTTAACCCTTCATCTCGAAAAAAGACAAGTTAACCATTCACCTACAAAAAAACCCGCAATATAACCTTTATGTATTTCACCGTGTAAGACATTATGTATTTTTGTAAGATACTATAAAACGCTGTTGTTTTGGGAAAAACAAAAATCAATAAATTGCAAAATCTAGGTTTGAACCCCGAACCTTTAAAACAAAATTATTTATATAGCTACAACTTTTGTAAAAAAAAGTCAGATATGAAATCCCTAATATAATTCCCTTTGATCCTGAGTCTCAAAAAATTGTTTATACTATTTCACAGAACCTCCGATTAGAGATTCATAGCAAAAAGAATATCTGATTGCTTTTCATGTTAAGGATTTTCGTTCGGTTAGATCATGTTAATATTCTCGGAGTTTTGATCGGTGTTGGAACTTGGATAAGTCAAAATTTGAAACGCGTTCGAATTTATAAGTTTGGATCCAGGATAATCGAAGGTTTTGTACTTTAACACAAAAAAAAAATCGAAGGTTTTGTTTAAATTTCTACGAAGTATTCTGAAGAACATAATGATTTGACTGTGATTGTGTGTTGGTTAACAAATCAGAATTGATTCTTCTGCTAATTTGAATATCTTTCTAAGGCTTTGATTGGTAGAGTATTTAAAAAAGCATTAAGCATTTTATCAACCAATCAACTTTTGTTGATAAAACATTTAGGAAAATATTTAGAAGCTACAGATGAAATACACAAAGGGCTATATTGCGGATTGACTTGTAGGTGAAAGGTTGACATACATTTTTTTGAGGTGAAGGGTTAACTTGCAAATTCGATCCACGTGACGGTTTTTTTGCAGAAAACCCTTATAAAAATCCAAATCTCATGGTTTTAGGTGAGATTTCATAGAATTTTAAAAACAAATCATAACAAATTACCTAATTCACTCAGATCATCTAAAAACTCATTAAAACTCAAATCCTTCCAAATCCTCCCAAATATTAAATTGAATACGCCCCCCTAATATTTGGGAGGATTTGTAAGGATTTGAGTTTTAATGAGTTTTTAGATGATTTGAGTGAATGAGATAAGTTGTAATGATTTGTTATTTAAATTCTATGAAATCTGACCTAAAACCATGAGACTTGGCTTTTTATATTTTTAACTAAAAAACTCTAACAAAACATCTTCAAATCACTAAAAGTCTCCTAAAATCCACTATTTAAAATATTTCCAATAACAATGGATTTGAAATTTCATTTACAAATCACTAATTCAAGAACATGGAATTTTAAAAGACTTTTTAAAATTCATGTTTAAATAACATAAGATTTGTGATTTTAATACAAATCAATCCAAATGCTAGATTGAATACACCCCCCTAAATGATATAAAAGCTGTTAAGTTGGCGCGCACTAGATCGTAACATACGATTGCATCATATACTTGCATGTTTCCTAATTCTGACTACTAGATAGTTGTTTCATGTCTCGATACCCTAAAACGGTAAATATGAAATATTAAAATTATACATGAAATATAATTAAAAATAAAAATCCAAAACTAATGAGAATTTAAATGATAGGAGAAACAGTTAAATTGGCGCGCACTAGATCATTAGATGAGAATTTTCATTTAATTACATGTTCTCAAATAGCGACTCTTGGATTGTTATTTCTTGTCTCGATACCTAAATTGGTAAATACTTAACAATAGAATTACACTTGAATTTTTTTTTTAAAAAGCCTAAAACCAAAAAGAATTTAAGTGATAGAAGAACCGTTAATTTGGCGCGCACTAGATCATGAAATATGATTGCATCATATAGTTTCATGTTCCCAAATTCCGAGTCTCGGATCCTTATTTGTTATATCACTATACTCAAAATGGTAAATACTGAATTATAAAATTATACGTATATTAAAAAAAAACAAGACTAACGAGAATTTAAAAAAACCGTTAAGTTGGTCCGTTAAAAAGCCAACAAGAATTTCATTGATATAAGAAGCCGTTAAGTTGGTGTGCACTAGATCGTAACATACGATTGCACCATATACTTGCATGTTCCCTAATTCCGATTTTTAGATAGTTGTTTCATGTCTCGATACCCCAAAACAGTAAATACAAAATATTAAAATTATACTTGAAATATAATATAAAAAAATCCAAAACTAACGAGAATTTAAATATTAGGAGAAACAGTTAAATTGGCGCGCACTAGATCATGAAATGAGAATGCGTCATATAATTACATGTTCTCAAATAGCGACTCTTGGATTGTTATTTCTTATCTCGATACTTGAATTGCTAAATACTTAACAATAGAATTACACTTAATTTTTTTTTAAATAGCCTAAAACCAAAAAGAATTTAAATGATAGAAGAACCGTTAAGTTGGCGCGCACTAGATCATGAAATATGATTGCATCATATAATTTCATGTTCCCAAATTCCAACTCTCGGATCTTTATTTCTGATGTCACTTTACTCTAAATGGTAAATACTGAATAATAAAATTATATATATATTAAAAAAAAGAATTTAAAAAACCCGTTAAGTTGGCGCCGTTAGAAAACCAACAAGAATTTAATTTAAATGATATAAGAAGTCGTTAAGTTGGCGTGCACTACATCGTAACATACGAGTGCACCATATACTTGCATGTTCCCTAATTATGACTATTAGATAGTTGTTTTCTGTCTCAATACCCCAAAACGGTAAATACGAAATATTAAAATTATACTTGATATATAATAAAAAAATCCAAAACTAACGAGAATTTAAATGATTAGAAAAACATTTAAATTGACGCGCATTAGACCATGAGATGAGAATCCGTCATATAATTACATGTTCTCAAATAGCGACTCTTGGATTGTTATTTTTTGTCTCGATACCTAAACTGGTAAATACTTAACAATAGAATTAAGCTTGAAATTTTTTGTTTTAAACCTAAAACCAAAAAGAATTTAAATGATAGAAGAACCGTTAAGTTGGCGCGCATTAGATCATGAAATATGGTTGCATCATATAGTTTCATGTTCCCAAATTCCGACTCTCGGATCTTTATTTCTTATATCACTATACTCAAAATAGTAAATACTTAATAATAAAATTATACGTATATAACCGAGAATTTTTAAAAACCGTTAAGTTGGCGCGCACTAGATCGGCTGTATTATATAATATTATATATTCCCGAGTTCCGACTCTTTGATCGTTATTTTCTGTGTCGATGCCTAAAATGATAAAATAGTTAATAACCACTATTTGATTAAAGATGAAATGTTTATAGACACCCAAAAAAAAAAAAAAAAAAAAA
>PKMM01019352.1:86623-213820 GCA_002933915.1 Eutrema heterophyllum
TTGATAGATAGATAATTTTATTTTATGATTTATAAAAAAATAAAAACTAAAAAATAACAATATATAAACTATTTAATTGATATTTTAAAGTGTTAGATATTTGTTTAATCACAAAATGCATGAACCATTAGAAAATTGACATGTATCTCATGAAAAAGGTTCTCATACGGTTCTCATAAAATCTCAGAATCGAAACTCACCATTTTTTTTCTAAATTTTGTTTTTCTTTATTTTTTAATATATTTTAACAGCAGATACTCGAGATACCCAATGGGGATGAATGGGGATGCTCTAATAGGAAGATGCTATTCCTCAAGTCTCTTACAAGATGTGTAATAAACCCCCAAACCTCAAATTTGCTTTCCAGATTTTCAGAGGGAGAGACCGAGAGAGGTCTAGAAGGAAGAGAGACCTGCAAGCTGTCTAAACTTCTCGTAAGAGACCCAAAACACGAACTGCCACGGTCCAAGCCTTGCCCATGTCGGGAAGTAACCTTTCCACAAAGCTCTTATACCTTCAAACCTAACCGTCTTTACCAAACACTCGTAAGAATTTCTGTACACAGCTTTCTCACCCTGATTCATCATCCTCGTCTTCACCACATCAGCCGGACAACTCAGAGTCGTGGAAGCAAGACCCGACATTATAGATGCAAGAGTGTGTGCATAAATGTTATCCCCGGAGATCTTTTTCTCGATGACAAAGTGTTTGGCGTGATCATAGCAAGCTAGTTCACCCATATTCACTAGAAATGCTCTCTGGATGTTTGGAAGAACACCTTTCCATAGCCCTTTTACTCCTTCTGCTTGTAGGATTTTGGTGAAAGCTTCGATTGGTCCCGAGTATCTCGGTTTCAGGCCTTGGCTAACCGATCTACCATCTGCTTGCATTCTCACTTTGACCAAATCAGCTGGGCTAGCCACAACCTGCATTTCTAGTACGAACACAAAAGGAAGCATTTTAACTCTGGTGTAGAATAGATAACACTCAAATGTCAATCCTAAAGATATAAACAAACTAGAAGATCTCTATGCATTTCTGGATCAAGGATCTGTGATTAGTGCTCGGAGGAATTTAATTGTAAGAGCAGACAACATAAAGCAAGCAAATTTTTGGATTAAGGATCTGTGAAACATGTTGAGCAACCCAAGACTAGGATCTGCATAAAACGCTCATCTTTAAACCAACCTAAAGTAGCAGCTAACTTTGGATTTGGAATGAGATGAACACAGAAACGCCTAAAAATTAAGAAACTTGGGACAAAATCTCTTTAATTCCTTCTTCTATGGAGAATTTTCAATGGAAACGTTATTAAACACAGAGATCGATTGTTCTTCAATTCAAATTCCTAAATCTACTGTTAGCAACTGTTAGGCTGATCAGCAAATCAGTTTATCCAAAGTGGCGTAAATCCAGATCCAAATTACAGTCAATAGGTACAGAATCTGAACAAAAACTCAACAAGACTCTAAAAGTTCATGGATGAAGATTCATCATTACCTGAGCTATAACACCAGAAATTCCTCCGACGAGAGATTTAGTGGCGAGAGGAAGAGACTCGCCGTTGTTAGCTTCAGATCTGACTATGAACCCCTTCAAATTTTCGTACCCAATGATTCTGATAGGCGTGTAAAACAAGTGCCTGATAATCGCCGGAGATAGACCTTTATAGAAACCCATCATCCCTTTCTGCCTCGCGATCTCCGACACGACTCCGATAGCGCCAACCGGTTGCGCACCAGCGGCGGCGGAAGCGGAACCCGAGCCATGGAGCTGCATTCTGGTCTTGGTGAGATCAATCGGAAACGTAACTGTCTCTGCGACCATCGCAGATAGTGACGCAAGCAGGATCCTGGTTCGGGTCGGTGCTTCTCCGGCCACTCGTCTCCGCTCCATTTTCATCGGGTGAGTTACGAAACTCAGTGACAGTGAGCATCACAAAGTTAACGACCCAAAAAGTTCTACTAAACATGCAACTACGTCGTTTTGTTAACAATGCCACAATATATTAATTGATAATGACTAAAAAAAACGTTGGTTTCAAGTGTGATTTACAAGTGTGTCATTGTTGAGGTGTTATCAATATAGAGTTTCTCAAAACTGTTATAAAAAAAAGGTTTTAATTTATTAGAATAATTACGTTAGTGTTATTCCTATTAAACCATTGCATAATCTTAGTTATATTTTATGTCATACCAATTTTTGCATATTCAAATTCAATGTATCTCACAATTTTTGTTTAATTATATATTTCCTTTGATTTTTGTTTGATTATATGTTTGTAAACAATTAAATCATCGCATCATTCTTATAATAGAAAAACATAGAGAAATGATATATATGAAGTTTTTAAAATAATATAAATATTTTTATTTGATCAAAAGTTAGAATACCATAAATATCAACTAAAATTATATATATTCTTAAGATAACTGATCAAAATATAAAACTTAATCGAGTATATATTTTATTTATATATTTTTTCTAGATCAAACAATAAATGCTCAGTGTCTCATCACTTTTAACTAAAGCATTATTCTTTACAAGTTATATACTATATTGTAAAACATTTCATACAAAGTTTTCTAAATAAAATATATTGGCTGTTTTCAAATATTTAATGTATTACAGATTATAAGTGTCTCATAATGTATATGATTATTTAAGTAAGAAAAAATTTTGTTGCTATTAATCATTTAACGGGTGGAGCGCATTCTTTTACAAAAAAACATAAATTTGAATAAAATAGAAAAAAACAATCACTACGTTGACAAAAAACCGATTATTACATATTTTGGTATACATAAGCGGATTTTAGATACCATATAAATACGATAGATTTTTGTACCTAAAACTACATTGAATTTATTTAATAATTATTTCATCTCGCACATGCGCAAGAGTCTTACCTATGTAGTATATACACATCAATTCCCTTCTATTTTAACTAACAAACAAATTATATATGTTTTCTATAATTTAAAAATATTACACTACTTTGATGTATTAATACTCACAATTATTATGTAGCTTACACCTAAAACTAAGTTAAGTTATATGATTTAAAATAAAAATCTCTCTAAATAATTTATAAATACCTCACTCCGCGCATAGTACAGATTACTACCTAGTATTTTAATTATTTTCATAGAGTATTGTACTTCACGACGTCGTTTCATGATCTTAGGCTTCTCTTTTTTTGTCATGTTTTTCTGTATGTCTATAAAGTTTTTGGGTTTATTTTTTTTTTATCTAATACATGTAAAAATCTTGTTAAATTTAGACATATGTCATAATTTATCAAAACTATAAAAAAACAACATATGTCATAGTGAAAACAGATGCATCAAACTTCTTTTCATAATCTTTTATCAAGAAAAACAAAAAAAACAAAACCAAAAACTTCTTATCATAAATTTTACTCTTTTATTTTAATTTTAGGATTTTCTCTCTTAAGTTTTGATCGTTTCGTTTCGTCAGCTCCTTCACTATTATTCACACAGCCACATATCAATAATCAATATAACGCATCCTTGCGAATTCTGATTCATCGTGAGCTTAAAATGTTGAGCTTTTAGTCTTACTAGGTCTTTCGTGGGTATTTTTTTAATATTATTTTAATAAAAATTATATGCGACCAATTATATTTATTGAGATATTACTTTGTATATATTTGTGATTGTAATAATATATATATATATATAATATTGAAGTTTTAATCTCATAAATTATATAAATTATATAGTTTGTGAGGTTTTAACGGTCTTGTTTTGAATCTATATATGTCATGTTTTGAAAAACTTATTATTTGGTCGAACACTTATAATTTAGTATATCAAAGTCAACTAAAACTGTAACAAAATAATCGAATGCTATTTAATAAATATAGTATTGACACGAAGATAAAATATTATACATCACTTCTTCAAATCAAGAAAATAAGTTTTTTCATCATTTTCAATTTCATCCTTGTTATATATATTTTCTATGAAAACAACAAAAAAGAAAAAAAGTTAAAAATTATTCTCTTTCCTTAACTAATTTAACCAATACAAATTTCTGATTTAATCTACTAAATTAAAAACAAACTAATAAACACAAATTTAAATTTGAAACCAAGACACTAGATGAATATGAATTGAATTTTGAAACTAATTTAAAATCACAAAAAGATTGACGAATTAAATATATATTTTGTTTTATCTTGAAAAGGTAAGGACCTGACTTTAATTTGTCTGGTAGCATATTGGTTGTGTTAATTTTTAAATGATTTTTTCAATGATTATACATCACTTCTTCCAATCAGAGTGAATAAGTTTTTTTTATCGTATTCAGCTTCATTCTCGATATATTTTTTTTCTATGAAAACAACAAAAAGCAAGAAAGTCAAAAACTATTTTCATTACTTAGCTACTTTAATCAATACAAATTTTTTAATTTAATCTACAAATAGAAATGCAAACTAATAAGCACAACTCTTGCTCTCATATTTATGGATAAATTAATTATACAACCAAGACAATATATGAATATGGAATGAACTTTGAAATAAATTTATAATAACAAAAAATTGACAAAGTAAATATATTTGTAAGTTTTATATTGAAGAGAAAACAGAATTTTGTTTAGTGACATATTGGTTGTGGTAATTTTTTAATGGTTATTCGATGAGATCATAAACCTAAGCGATAAAAAGTTAATTCTCATACTTATGGGTCATTGCAAAAAATATTGAAGTAACAAACATTATTTAATATCTGGGAAAATTGGTTTACACTCATTTTTTCTTCATTGTAGTTGTTTTTCTCAATTCATAGGCGAATTCTTTCTCATCTCATGCTGTTATTTATTCTTTTAATATTTAATCAGAGCATAATTTTGATCAAGAAGACTACTAAGTGAAAAAAAAAATACAACTTACATAAAAATTCAAAAAATTGAATAACAAATAAAACAACTCAAAACAAAGAACTACTACATTGATCTATGGCAAGATTCCAAGCCGAATATAAAAATGTAATTTCTTCGATCATTTTCGCACTATCTATTTATGCGATCATGTGGAAAATGTTTATGGACATATGATAAAAAATTTAGATGCTAATTTATTATACATAAATTATAAAAAATCCTAATTTAATATTATGTTGGTTTTTTGTTATTAATGTAAATTTTATACATAATTTTATTATCTTTTATATTTTTTACTAACAATAATATAGAATTTAAAAACTTTCTTAATTTTGAATGTTGATGTGGATCAATAGAATTGATTGTTTAAAATTCAATATAGACACTTTTAGAAACATATAACATCAATTTTTATTAGTAACAATGTGCCCATGTTCACTCATTTAAAAATGTACTATCCTTTTTCCATTAGAGATAACATGCCAATGTGGCAAAAGATGAAGTTCGAGTAGACAACATTAGTTTTCAGCTCCTCCCATTTCCTATCCTTCTAATAAATTAAGAGGAAAAAAAAATCAAATGAGCTCCTTCACCACGAAAACTCCGCCACCGTATCTCCGCCGGCCAAATTACCATCGCCGCGTAAACCTACCATTCACCGTCATATGCAGCGCCGGAGAATCCCAACAAGACAGCTTCACTCGCCGGAGAACCCTGACCTCGCTTATAACATTCACGGGCATTGGCGCCGCCACGTCATCAGCATTAGCACAGGAGAAATGGGGAACGAGATCATTCATTAAGGAGAAATATTTTCAGCCGGGGCTATCTCCGGAGGATGCGGCGGCGCGTATAAAACAGACGGCAGAAGGATTAAGAGACATGAGGGAGATGTTGGAACACATGTCGTGGAGGTACGTTATATTCTACATAAGATTGAAACAGGCTTATCTGTCTCAGGATCTGACCAACGCCATGAACATCTTACCGGAGAGTCGCCGGAATGATTACGTCCAGGCAGCAAATCAGCTAGTCGAAAACATGAGTGAGGTATTATTTAATTAATGATTTATTTATTTGTTCAATGTAGATTAATACATGCTAATTATGGATTTGATTGTTACTAACGTAATTTCTTGTGCAAACGAATTGTTTGAAGTTACAATTTAAACAAAAAAAATTATAAAAAAACTGTTTGACAAAAAAAAGGTAAAGTACTGGTATGTGTTTCTAAAATATGATTTGAGGTAAATGTAAAATTGATCGAATATACATTTGATAATTTGAATATAAATGTGAGAATTTTTTTTTTTTTTTGTTGAATTCACATGTTAAAATATATATTATTCCATATTGAAAAAAAATATTATATTGATTTGCAAGTTGCAAATTGTAAGTAAAATGTTAGACGAATAGTTTCGGATTTACTTCGATATACAAAGTTACAAAAGAACATTCGATAATACAAACTAAAATGGTGCGTTTTGTTTTAATAAAACGGGACAAACTACAAATCATATGATATATTTTGTCAATGTTTTACTAATAATCTTGTTCAATGTCTTTGATGCAATAGTTGGATTTTTACGTGCGGACGCCAAAGGTGTACGAGTCGTATCTCTACTACGAGAAGACATTGAAATCGATAGATAACGTGGTGGAGATTCTTGCTTAATTGTATTTGTATTGTATATATCTCTCTCTCTATCTTCACATAAAATCTCTGGACTCATTTTACATTACATTACAATACCTTAATTAGTACTGTAGCTTCGAGGCACATTTAGGCCCGATTTCGATGCAAACTCAGATTGATATATATGTGCATAGATATCTTAATGGCGTGAGAGGGAGATAGCGGAATTAATAACAATAAGCATGAGGAAGATCAATGCGCAGAAAGAACCGATGAGAGATCCCGAGATGCGTTTGCAGAATCCGTTAAATTGCTGGCAAATCGGTGGCCAATTAGCGGTTGTGTTGCCCTCGTGAGCTAAATACACGGTGGCTGTTGCTGCAGATGCACCAGAGCTCACCAAAGTCAGCATCACCTTATTATAAGAAACAATAAATCCCAACATTTTGATTAGATACTAAATTACATAAGGGTTTCATATAAGAAAAAGTTTGGCTTGGGTCACAAGTTATTTGTCTTGTATTACAAGTTAGTTTGCTATGTTTATGGTTATGTTCTATTATCCTATAATCTTAGTTTTGACTTAGTGTTCTAAATATCAGTCAAAATAGCACTAAACGGTCTTTTCCGGATAAGATCCTCTCTAGACGGTTAGTTATTATACCGCAACTTTACTGTTTTAGGTAGTGTTCTAAGAATCGGTTTAAATAAGGCTAAATGTTCTTTTTCGGCCATGGCTATTTCTAGATGGTAAAATCACTTTTGCAGCTGATTAGCTCTTTTTAAGCAGTCTGTAACCGCTTATAGACGTCGATTAGGCAATCTAGACAACTGACCAAACGGGTTAATTAGGCCCACTAAATGCTCTAATCGACATATAAATTTATATTTTGTTTCAAGGTATAACATATTTACTTTCAGCTAAATATATAGTTTAAGATCATGAACGGAAGACGTTTACCGTGTCGATGACGAGCAAGATGATTCTTGAGGTTTTAGCTTTAGTACTGATGATATGAAAGATACTCACAGGTAGAGAAAGAACCAAATAACCACCAGCAACCGCGTTTGCAACCACGAAAAACCTATGAAACAGAGCAATATGGGTTATCTATTCACGTACAATCATGGCAAAATATACCAAATTAACATAATTGATTATTGAATCTTTTACATGAGCGTTGGTAAGTCGCTGTATTTAGCCTTGAGGAGTATAAGCTGAGTGAAAGAGACAACTGATTCTTGTGTTGTTCCCATGGCGAGTGCGCTTCCTATAGTTCCAAAAACAGCAAATAACCGCAGAACAAATCCAAGAGTCGATATTCCTTTGTTTATAACCACCTTTGGCTCCAGAGTTATAACTTTTGTAGATGATGTGGAAGTTTCCCCAGCTTCAACCTTTGATTCCTCCATTTTTTTCTCTGTGACTCACAAAAGCGTCTGCGTGCAGTTTATATGAATATCCACAGTGAAGTAAATTCAAGAAGTGGTTAAGACTTTGAATAGTTTATTATAATGAAGAATATAAAAAAAATTGTAAAGCATAAGTGTAGTATTCATATAAAGACAGAGAAATTAGGTTTTTGCTGAGGACATTCAATGAGCAAAGATTAATTTGCAATCTTGTGTTTATCCTCTCTTTACCTGCTCTAGTTTGTTACATCCAACAACAACCAATAGGAGTTCTCGTTTTGGCATTATATTCATGTCCTTAGTTAATAATTTTAACCCTGAAGTGTTGAATAATTTGACTGTAAGTTCTCTGAGAATAATAAAATCTTTTGATTCATAGAGACAGAGAAAGCTTGAACAAGTGAAATAGGAGCAAAAGGCAAAAAAAAAAAAATCAGAAGATCCAGACATAAATCTCAAGCACAGTAAAAGAAAATTCAAAAAATTGTAGATTGAATCCAGCGATTGGACGATGTAATCTCTCATTCAATCTCACATATAGATGTAGGAGGACAAATAATGGTGTTTTACTATTTTCGTCTTCATATAGATAGTCGTTTGTTTAGGAGATGAGTCAAACAATTATCTATTTTGTCCCACATCGATAACTAGAGAGACTTTAGTGATAAGCTTTTGGGTATAAAAAGGAAGCTGAGCCACCCTTTCAATTCATACCTTTCTCGGCCTTTTGGCTAAGATCAAGTGTAGTATCTGTTCTTATCAGTTTAATATCTGATATGTGGGCCATCGGCCCACACGATATTAACTCTATTTTTTGAGGGAGAAAGCCCACTAAGATAGCTTGCTATCTGGGTTTTCGCGAGTCGCCTATGCGTTGCACTACTGCACGGGCCTGGCTCAGCCCACCAACTAACTAGTTTAATCTTTGTTTTTATAAATGTTTATAAAATATATGTTGCAGCCAGTAAAAAAACGAAGAACATTTGAATTGATTCGAACTGTTTCGTGATTTGGGTTCGATGAAAAATATATAATGTGTAATTGGGTGGACTCTGAAATTGGGCCTTATAACTTCAATGTAATATTCTTTTACTTTGTTTTTTTGCTTTCAAATAGAAAAACCTTTATAAGAAAAGTAAAGAAACGAGTAATGTCCCACATCGACTTAGACTTGATCTTATCGAGGATTGAACAATGCATAGGTATTTTTATGTGATGCAATAGTGAAATAAATGTTGGTTACCAAAAGTAAAGATTGAAAGCACTCTTGAAAATTCAAACAATATAGTCCAAAGTAGAAATTAAAGATGAAGAAGACACACCTCGTGTTTACATATCTTATGAACTGCATAAACAACAACATTTTTCTTTCTACAAGTAACATCTTTTTGTAAAAAAATTTGCATCAACTTATATTTCTGAAACTGATGAACACTCTCTCAGTCTTCTTTAGTCTTGAATAAAAGAGAAAACCATAAAGCATTACCTTTCTAAGATGTTTTTTCTCGATTTAAGAAACATGGTTTCTTCTCTTGGAATTCGAATCCTGCAACAACATATCATATACACTTAAGTGGAATATCTTGATTGATTGATGGAATATCTCAAATCTTGTGGACCAGTAGATACCAGTTTACTATAGTCGTGATCTTTAGAACCATCGCGTTTTGCGTATTTGGCTTTGCTCGAACTTTCGGTTAGTTGAGAGAAATATGGAAAAGATGTTGGCAGCAAGACAAGTCCATGATCCATGTTGAAAGAGTTGGCTCTCAATCGCAAAATTACTTGCGTAAGAGCTTTCATAGCGGCATCAGGATTTCCTGTAATCTGACCACAACAAAATGGAATAGTGGCTTAGTTTTACAACAAAAACGAGTCCAAACACAATCCGAATATGTGTTTTAAGTGATTAATAATTACCTGAACCATTTCTTCATCTTCACGCGCAATTTTTGGTACATTTTCTTTTTGGAGAATACGGATATTTGCTCGTGTTACACTCCTCATCTCAGATATAACAGCTCCACCTTTTCCAATGACACACCCGATTTGGGAGCTCGGCACAAGTAAACGAGTGGATATTGCTGAATCATTTGAATCTTTACCCACTTTCTCACTGCATCGAACCTGCAAGCGTATTGCTGCATTCACCGCTGGAGATTGAACTTCGTAGAACTACATACCAAACAAAAAGTCAGTAAAAGATTTAGCGTGTTTACAATAATGAAAACTTTGTATGGAATATAGGAGATTTGCATTACCTCTTTTGATGATATGAAAATTATGCAATCCTCTTCATCAGTTTCTGAGGTATTGACTCTAATCGTTGCACCAGTTTCTTGCCTGATCTGATTAATGAAACCACCACCTTTTCCTATTACGCCTCCAACATTTTCAGCCGGACAGATGAAGCAAACACAAAACTCCCTCGCATCTGCTATATCTCTCTGCACAGCATAGTTTCTGTGAGAGCTCGTTAATGCTGCAGACATCAACATTCCACCAGGTTGATGCATGGGACTTGAAGAAGTCAGGAGTGAGTGCTGAAATCGCGACGGATTATCATGAAGCAGTGAAGCAACTTGATAAAGAGCCTCTCTTACAGCCAAAGGTTCTCCAATTATCTGGAAAATTAAGTTACACAATCAGGACTTGTTCTTTTAATCATAATAGAATGAAGATATGTGAGTGTAATCACCTGAAGAAGCTCATCATGACTCAAAGTCAAAGCAGAAGCGGGTAGATTATCTTTGATGACACGAATCTGAGCATTGGTTTCATTACGCAGATTCTGGATAACTTGCCCGCCTTTCCCAATAACACAACCAATTTGGTCTGACGGCACAAGCATCCTCACAGTAACCGTTTGTTTTTCACTAAGATCATCATCATCAGCTGCAGCATCAATGTCCGTCACAATCATGTCATGGACCTTGAAAAGGGCATCCAAAGCAGGACAAACAAGCTCTCCATCGTCCCCAAAATGATTTAACTCATCACTAGTAGAATATATGATAACAACACGCTCCTCACAACCGGGCAAAGCCTCGTTGATCCTCATGTTTGATTTTGTCTCAGACCTTATTTGCTTTGCGATCTCACCGCCCTTCCCAATAATGCTTCCCGTCTTTTTCACGGGGCACAAGTAACGATACACAGTGTCGTCAGACCCAATAACATTATGATCTGTATCATCATGAAGATTTCTTCTCTTACTTCCTCCATTTCCAGTAAACTCAGATTGGAAATTAGATCTCTTACCATGGATGTTCCTCAGAGTACTAGCCATTTCAACAGCGACGACAAAACGAAACAAATACTCGAATCGCAATGCCGCAGGATTCTGGACAAAAAAATATGAGAATCACTTCTAAGTTAGAGCTTCTTACTTTCCAAATAAAAATTGTTCATATGATCCTCTCTATATCAACAAATACTGAAGAAATACGCAAAACAGAGCCGTAAAAGTATCGTTGAGAGTTCTAAATCTAGGTCCAAAGGAAGATGATAAAATTCGACTATAATGATCAGATCTAAGTTCTTAAATTGGAAAGGTAACTATCCTTCACAACATTATAGCAGAATAATCATAATCCATAACTCCGATCAACAGAAATTTCCATAATCTCGAAAGAAACATTGCTTCTCCAAGGAAAATCTACTAACCTAAAAGTAAAGGAACCAAATGTTCAGATATAAGCACATTGACTTCATCGGTCAACTATGCTAAAACCAGGAAACAAAATTACTCATGAAACAAACATTTAGATCAAATCTCTCCTCAAAAACTAGCTCTATATGAAAATTGAGCCACGAAAACCATCGGACTCTTACGAATTTCACCGATCAAGATCCATGACACATCACCGACCAAAATAGCCAGTTTACATGAATTCGACTCCACCAACATTCATCCAATCAGAACTTTGAACATGCAATACTTACCGGAGAATAATCGGTCAATGATCGGAGCTCTTGCCGGAAAATCTAGCCGCCACTCCGCTTCTCTCTTCGCCTTCTGATCCTATGGGTTTTTTTTTTTTTTTGGCTTTTTGGGTTTGAAAGCAGAGAAATGCAAGTATTGGGGCTAACGTCTACAAATATAAATATCTGGAGGTTAAGCGTGACAGGTGGCTTTTTAGTTTTATTTATCTTTTAACTGTTCTTTAAGACGTGACGGCACGTAATGTAAGTATAATCACGTAACTATAATGTAACCATATAAAAATATATTGAAATACATGTACCTATATATTATTTTTAAGTATTTAAATACATGTACCGTTTCGAGGATTATGACGGAATAATTAGTATATGGCTTTTAAAAGATATTATGATATTTTAATCGTTTTATGTTTGATGTCGACACATAAATGTATTTCTAAATTGTATTATCACCAACTACATTGGAAATTAATGTTCAACCATCATTATAGTTTGGTGAACTAATATTTTTGAATTACTAACGACGACATAAATGTTGACAAAAATATACTTCATCCGTTTCATATTAGTTGTCGTTCTAAGTTATTTTACGTAGATTATGAAAACAATTTAATTTTCTGTTTTACCCCTCATTAATGTATTATATACTATGATCACACTAATTAATAAGTTACAAGAGTATGGATAAAAATATAAATATTATCAAATATTTGCATTGAAATTCTAAAACAACAACTAATATGAAACAAAATTTAAGTTCTAAAACGACAACTAATATGAAACAGATGGAATAGAAATTTTCATTTTAGCTTTTAAATGTAGCATTTTTAGTGTCGTTTATAACTTGGAACTTTTGATCAAATAACACTAAATAATATTGATCAAATAACACTAAATAATACTGCCCACACGGGCGCGGTCCAAGGGTTTGAGGGATATGGGGAATCCATGAACAATGGTCCCCCCCCTCTTGTTTGAGCGCCTCCCGAAACAAAAAACACGTTTTGTGTGGGAAAGGGGCGGATATGGGCCAAAATTTCTAAGGCCCATTTGAAAACCCGGATGAAGGTTAGCCGCCAGGTGCTTCACCCCTAGGGGATTAGTCTGGGCCTTTCCATGGGTCTGGAATTTATCTCTGAGTTATCAAAAAAAAAAACACTAAATAATACTACTGATAAAAGAATAAGATCAACTAAATTATTATGACTACGAGTTTTCGTATCTCTATAATATTATTTAAAAAAACATTTTTGAAAATGAACTTTGTTTTGTAAGTTATTACATGAAATACCATTACAAATAACAAAAGATAATTGAAATAGAAAAATATATAATTGTTTTTTAAAATTATTGATGAGAATATGGAAAATATTTATTTCTCATTAAAGAGGTTATTTACTATTTAGTTTCTTAATTATTATGATATTATTAAATAATAATCAATCCATACATATCCAAAGAAAAAATATATTCGAAATCTTGTAATATTTTCACTGTAATTATTATAAAATATTTTACTAATTTTATAAATAGTTAGACACGAAAAATTTGTTTTTTTTTTAAGTTTGTGGATTGGTCACAAAAATTATATTAATTAAACGGTGCATATTAGAGTTATGTTTTCAAAATTATAAGTTTTTGCGGGTTAGCCCGAATAATATTTTAATTTATTGTAAAAGAGGGTTAAGTAGACATGTTAGTCTGGGTTGATAGCTTTATCTATAATTATTAGTTAAACATATTTTAACATTCAAATAAAAACAAATTTTTTTAAATTTCAAAACAATTTTTAAATAAAAATTACCTCGCACTATACAACTAGCGCGGATTGAATCCTAGTTCCAATTGTGTTTGGTGGCATAGGAATTATTGTGTAGCTGTGAATTATACATTTCTTGAAACATAATTACCCAACTAGTCTGAATAAGTCTTTGTTCTAGATTGAATACATTAATATCTAAAATATAAAGAATAGAAAAAAATATATTATATGTTTATATATAGTGACAAGCTAGTATTTAAATTATCGGTAATCCAATTGATAGGCTGTATAAAACTAGTCGGCAAATATGCGTAGAAATTTGATAGTCAACGTCTCAATACCTCAATGGATTCAATGCTCAATACAGGCAACAGGCCCCATCATACTTCTGAAGCAGCCAATGCATATTTAACTTGTTTTGGTTTTTTTTTTTAGATTTGCTTAATATTCATTAACTCATTAATAGCTGAATTATTTTGGAAAAAAATGTTCATGCGTTACTGAGCATTTTTTTCAAGTTGACGGCTTTTAGTTTCTGAGCACACGTATATATTTTCGGAAACCATCACCATCTAAAAAAATCAGTGGGCCAAAAGTCGAGACTCGAGACCATCTAATGTTCAATTGCCCCTTCAGCTGGTCAATTTGGTCGAGAATTGGCTCCGGATGCAATATATTAGGTCTTCTCAATCTTGGAATGCATCCTTCACCAACATGCAACAACTACATGGATCTAAATCGAAGAAGAAATATGCGACTTCATCAACAAACCTTCAGATCCACAAACTTAATTCTAGAATCCATCGATTCGAGATCGATCTTCAAACTTCGGAAATATCAACTCCACGCAAGCCTCTGAGATGCTATAAATCTGACTTTCAACTGCTATTCTCTTATCAACACGATGATAATCATTCATTACGTGATGATCCACCTTCCGCGACATATTTTTTGTGTAAAGTGGTTATAACGTAGTTCATGAATCTCATGGCCCGTTGATCCGAGTCCAACTCGAAGTTCATGGTGTCCGTTGAACCGTTGAACCTATGAGTAGTCCACTACTCCACTTTGTAGCACCTAAATGTGTTACTACCGGAGCTGACCGGATCAACCGATAGTGTATATAAAAAAAAATACAGTGCACAATCAGGAACGGAGCTATTTAGGTTATAGGGATCCGCTGGCCCAATGAATTTTTTTTTTATGTTATATCTTTAAATAAATTTAATTGACCCCATTTGGAAAAAAAGTTTGATCCCATAAAAAAATCAATCTAGTAGCAAAAACCCACTTTATTTATTTAGGCAGAGCCCAACTTGATAAAGAGTCTTTTTAACAGAGCTTTTTATCTCTATTTTTCTTTTTAAGCAAAAGCAAAAACCTAAACAATCACTTTTGGGTTGAATTTCAAATTAAAAATTTTTTGTCTTTTTTATATTTTACTTTAATATGTTTAGATTATACTCAATTTTTCGTTAAATTAAAGATTATGTGAATTAAATTCATAGAAAAATCTAGAGTTTATATTTAAAAACGGTAAATTAAAATATAACTTCATTAGACAAAAGAAAATATAGCTTCGATGAACGATTTTTAGTGATTTTCTAGTTTGTTTTAGCTTAAAGGAATTATTTAAACGTGTAATAATTGAAATGGTAATTAAAAAAATAATAAGTTATGAGTAAAAATAAAGTATATTTATCGATAATTTTTTTAGAATATATATTTTTCTCCCCCAGTGAAAAATAGTCTAGCTCCGCCACTATGCACAATGTTCTTATTTTTGTGTCAAAGAGTTCACAATGTTCTTGTGATGTTTAAACACTGGTTTATGTTTATTATGGGTTAGAATAAAAAATACTAAGGTCTTGGTTGGACTTGTTTTTTATTTTTCTCTTGCTTTTAATTGAAAACGTTTCTAAATTCTTTTTTTTTTTTGTAAATGTTGAGAATATTTTTGTAAATTTTCAGAATCTTTTTTTTGTCAAAAATTGAACGATTTATATTCATTAATTTGTCTAATAGTTTTTTTTTTTTTTGTCAAAGCACAATTTGTCTACAAACTTACAATAAAATTTCTGAAATATAAAGTTTGTGATATACATGCCAACAAAAGTTTCGTGACCTTCAGACACTTCTATAAAGTTTTCAAAAAGAATAGGGTATATGGTAATATAGCTACCACGCATAAACAGCACAAATAAAGGTATTTCTTTCAAAAAATTCAAAAGATTAATTGGTTATAAAATAATTTGAAAGTGGTAGTTTAAAGTTCAAAATATCAAGAAATTAAAAGAGACTAACTAGGCCTAATTCACCTAAATCAATACTATAATAACACACAAGAGGTATCTCCAACAGTGACACATCAGCATTTTTGTATTATGAGAGACATCAGCATAAATTCATATTCAAAAAACCAATCAAAATATTTTAAATTTACACATCAGCACAATGATGATTTTCTCTCATCCGTAATTTCGTTGAGGGTTTCGACCTGACTAGGTTTTCTATCGACACAAATGTTCTTATGTAGAACGACGTTTGGGATATGCCACAAAGAGTTAAAGCTTTCAAATTCCAGTAGTTATACTGAATTTTTTTCACCAGAGGGTATCGACCTGATATTTTTTTTTCAGGTTCGAAGTAAAGAACACGAAATCGAAACCAGGGAAAAGAACCATAACTCGCGATTTAGAGGAGAAGAGGAAAAAACTAAGATTAGATTCTATGTCGTGATTTGGGAATAAGATGGTGAAACTGAAGTTTTCTGGGAGAAAACGAACGTCCATAATCAAGGTATGTTTATGTATTATACTAGATGCGAGCATATGATGCAATTTAGGGTTCAATTTTAGATCTCAAAACGATTTCAAGTCTTCGTCTGATTTTAGCTCTTGTTAAGATCTCAGATCGATTTCTTTTCTCCTCCAGATCCAAAAAGAAGATAAGAGCCTGATATGGAGTTAATATCTCTTCTTTTTTTGTGTAACAGTGACAAGAAAATTTTGATCATTGCCTTTTTTAATTGAAATTATAATCAGAATTTTTGGTTTTATCATCATCATGGATTAAACTTTTACAGTGTGCATTGATAAAACAAGACACTTTAAAGGTGTTAGACAAGCAACATGTTTGAAAGTCTCCTCAGCTTTAGAAGTAGAATTACAATGCTTGACGTTTGCTATGCAGATTTTATGGTGTAGATGATATAAACGAGTCGTCTTTAAAGATGATTGTCGGACTTTTGTGGACCTACTATCAAGTCAGGTTTCTAATTGGGTGAGACATAAAGGAGTGGACAAATAAGTTTGAAAAGGCTGAATTCTCCTAGGCTTCTAGAAGAACAAATGTTTCTGCAGATGTGATGGCTAAAGACCAAATCGTCAAGAATGTTAATTTTACTTTGCAATTCTTTGTTCATGTATGTATAACTGATGCTCTTCACGGGGACAATTTTGTATCTCAATCAAGTTAATAGAAGTAATAAGTTTAAAAAGAAGAAGATTAACTTCTTACAGTGTGTGTGATTGTGTTAGCATTTCTATTAACGCTAACTATATGCGTTATGTTCTCAAAGTCCATCGTATATGACATCCCCGAGTATCCTATGTTTGACACCACTTCTCAAGCACAAATTTGCCCATGTCACAAACATAAACCATGGAAACAAAATAACGATGAGGAATATGTGTCACAAATATTGCCAGATTTTTACCCAAAATCGCCAACGAATAACAGAAAATTTGTAGGAGTAAGCTAAAGTCAGAACATCAAGAAAAATTGATATTTTCTGAAAACCCCAAATCTGTGAATATAAGAGGAGTCTGCACTCAAAAACATGGAGACTATGTGGTTTCGATTTTTGTTTTTGAGTTTAACTACGAAAATGACATCGTTTTGTATTAATTTAAACGATGCGTTTGACGAAATCTTACATTTACTATTAATCCGTTAGTCAACCATCACAGAATGCTGATGAAACATGACACGCTGGCCATTTGACGAAACGACGTCGTTTTGAATCGATCTAAACAAAAAAAAAGTGAGCAAAACGGCGTCGTTTTCATTTTGGGGAAAATTAAAATTGAAAAACATTGTCTTAGTTTTTCAGTCTCTTTCAGGCACACCGAATCAATTCCTCAAACATCATCGTTTTCCTCTCTGACTCTCTCTCTCACCACTCACACCACCATGCTCTCTCTCTCTCTCTCGCTGCAACCACTCTCAAATCCTCAATCTTCTCCCCCTTCACACAATCCAAAACCAATGGATTATCTTCTCAATCGAATACCTGACCCGTTAACCCGAAACCCTTCACCATCAACGCCGCCTTGATACCCGCTTCAAACCGACAAGCCCCGCCCAAGCAACAACTCTATCATCCATTCCGTCCTCCTCCGTCTCCGATTCCTCCCACTCTCGAGGAACTCACCGAAATCTCCGGCGTCGAACATAATTGTCTCATCGTCGGCGCACAAGTCCGCGACTCTTTGGTCCAATCCTGCGCCAAATCGGAGCTCATCGCAGCTTTCGACAGCGGAGGCGCATAGCTTCTCTACGAGATCCGTCTTCTAAGCACAATCCAGCGTGTTGCCGCTGCTGAATACATCGTCAGGAGATTGTCTCTCTTTCATGCTCTATAGGAAAAGCCCTAAATCGATCATATTGGCTGGGATTTTGTTCCTCTTGCAGAGAAATTGAAGATCTCTTCTTAGAAGGCTGTGGAAATCCATTTCGGCGATGAAGCAGCGCCGTAGGATATTGGAAGAGGATCGAAGCTCGAGCCGGCGGCGACGAGATGTTTCTGATGGTCGGAATCGATCTGACGCGGTGGCTGAGACAGCTGACAAAACCCAGTAGACGATTTTCGTGGAGCATGCGGAGGATAATCGATTGACGGCGTATTGAACCGGTACGAGAAAGTCAAAGAGCCTTTACGTTTCCCCAACGGAGATTTCACCTGAAATTTATTTGGTTTAATGGTTCAGTACAATCGAATTTATTTGGTTTAATGCTTCACCTAAAATCACCTATATCTGTAATTTGGTTTAATGGTTCGGTACAAATGAAACCGACGTCGTTTTGCTCTTTTTTTTTTTTAGTTTAGATCGATTCAAAACGACGTCGTTTGGTCAAATGGCCAGCGTGTCATGCCTCGTCAGCATTCTGTGATGGTTGACTAACGAATTAATAGTCAATGTAGGATTTAGCTCTGATTCGATAGTTGGGGTAGGTAATTTGAATTTTGTTGTAGTATAAGTAGGAAATGACACCCTATTTTAGTTCGGTTTTTTTTGTTTGCACACCAATTTTAGTTTTGACCATTTTCCCCATATTTAATAGTGTTAGCATCCATTTGGTCAATTTGCATAAATTTTAAGTAAAAGTGCAAAACAAATATTTATTGGGGTTGTTTTTTGCATTTTTCCCAAATTAGATGGATGATAGACCTGAGATGAAGAAAATGGAAACTTTAATATAGACAGAGCTTGAAATTGAAAGGCTAAAGGAGAGTAATAAAAAATCTGGCAAATTTCATGCTATATATTTTCTTTAGATAATAGAAAAACGTATATTTTCGATGCAAGAGTGACACCATAAACGTGAGAAAGTAATTTATGAATGAGTTTTTCTTGGAAGAAAAAAAGAATTGTTCTTCATACATTTATTTTTAAAACATAATAGTTTTATAACTTTTTCTTCTCTTGCTAGAAGAACATAATCTTCATTTTTCAAATAGTAATGTCTTATTCTTTTGTAGATCAATATATAGAAACTGATATGAGTAATTTTCCAACCAAAGGCAAAGTGCGACCATAGTATAGATTGAGTGAAACAAAAGAGGGTGGACATGCACAGATAAGCAATACAAAAATCATAGCTTTGTCTTCATTTTTGGTTCCTGATATACGCGATTAAACGATTATAATAGGTACAAAAATCAAACTATTAAGTTTGGGTACACAATAACACAAAACATACAAATATAACATGTTCAATAGCATGAGTTCATGATTATTTTTAGAAAAAAGGAAAACTATTGTGGTGTTACTCGAATTTTCAATAAATTAATATCATTAAATCTTATATGCATCTAATATAATGTAACCAGACAAAAATTAAAAGAAAATTCAGGAAAAATAATAATTTTTTAAACATTTACTTACATCAAATAAACAGTTGAATTAAAACATTTACTTACATATAAGGGTGTCAAAATGGGTCAAATGGATCACCCATGACCAATGACCCTAATGGGTTGAGTGTAAATGGGTCATGTGTCACCCATGACCCATTAGTCATGGGTCATCCATGACCCGTCTAATTACATGGGTCATGGATCAAATGGATGACCCGTTGGACCCATCATAATGACATCATCATGACTTTATTTCATTATGACATCATCATGACTTCATTATGACATCATAACAATATTACTACTATCATAACATCATTTTCCCGCCAAAAACGCAAATTCACATTTTCCCGCCAAAAATGTGATTCCACATTTTCCCGTCAAAAATGTGATTCCGCGTTTTTGGCGGGAAAACGTGAAATCACATTTTTGGCGGGAAAACGCGGAATCACATTTTTGGCGGGAAAACGTGAAATCACGTTTTTGGCGGAAAAACGCAGAATCACGTTTTTGGCGGGAAAACGCGGAATCACGTTTTTGGCGGGAAAACGCGGAATCACGTTTTTGGCGGGAAAACGCGGAATCACGTTTTTTGCGGGAAAACGCGGAATCACGTTTTTGGCGGGAAAACGCGGAATCACGTTTTTGGCGGGAAAATGCGGAATCGCGTTTTTGGCGGGAAAATGTGAAATCGCTTTTTTTTGGCGGGAAAATGTGAAATCACGTTTTTGGCGGGAAAACGCGGAATCACGTTTTTGGCGGGAAAATGCGGAATCGCGTTTTTGGCGGGAAAATGTGAAATCGCTTTTTTGGCGAGAAAATGTGAAATCACGTTTTTGGCAGGAAAACGCGGAATCACGTTTTTAGCGGGAAAATATGAAATCATGTTTTTGGCGGGAAAATCCGGAAATGCGTTTTTGGTGGGAAAACGCGGAATCACGTTTTTGGCGGGAAAAGCGGGATCACGTTTTTGGCGGGAAAATGTGGAATCACGTTTGGCGGGAAAATGTGAATTTGCGTTTTTGGCGAGAAAAAGTATAATAGTGTCTTTGGCGGGAAAATGATGTTATGATAGTAGTAATATTGTTATGATGTCATAATGAAGTCATGATGATGTCATATTGAAATGAAGTCATGATGATGTCATAAAGAAGTCATGATGATGGGTCTAACGAGTCACCCATTTGACCCATGACCCATTACAAATTGACCCATTTGACCCATGACCCATTTGATCCATGACTCATTTGACCCATCAACCCATTATGATCAATTTTTTTGACCCATTAGGGTCATGGATCATGGGTCAATTTGAGTCTGATCCATGACCCATGACCCATTTTGACACCCCTACTAGGTTAACTCCTAGTTTTTAGTAAAAGAATAATCAAACAAGTGAATCTGTAATCCTTCATTAATTCCAACTAGATACTGTATTTGATTGATCATTTTAAGTGCATGTATGTCTCTTAAAAATGAATTCATTGAATTTTAGTCAAGAAAATTAATACCACTACATTTAAATATGCATATCTTTAATAACTCAGAAAATTAATTCATACTAGTACAGTTATTCAAGATATGTATACTTAAACGTAGTAGTATTAATTTTCTTGACTAAAAATTAAAATCCATTGAATTCATTTTTTCATCCATAATTAAATGCATTCAACTTTTGAATCACATTAATTACTGATTTTGGATACAGTACATATAAGAGTCTTTTTTCTCCTTTAAAAGTTACTCCATTCATTCAAATAGATAAAACAAAAAAGCCAAAAAGGTTAAAGCTAGATACAAACAATACAGTAAAGAAGAAGAAGCAATATCTCCCCCTTTCCAAGAAAATTAGGGTTTTTCGATCGAATTCGCGGCAAGTGGGATCAATTTCTTCCGACAGCAGTTTTTTCTCTACGAGTTTCGAAGCAGTAAGCCCTTTACTTTACTCATCTCTGCAAATCTTCTAACGGATTTTACTGTCATTGTAAATTTATAATGCATTTGCAATGAAAATCTCTGTTATAGAATTTCGACAATGTGGGCTATTCTTCTCTCTTTGATCTTCTTCGTGAAGGAAAAAAAAAGCATTTCGAAAACTAAAGGTCAGATCTTGCTAGTCGTAGGATGAGTGAGAGATTACTGGGTGGGTAGATTAATTCAGTTTCCAGATTTGATTTGATTTTTTTTTTTTTTTTTTTTGTGAATTGCTTCTGTGTGGTGTTTATCTATTGAGAACTATGTTAATCTTTATATATCTCTGAGTAAAGCTTTGGTACAATGTGAATTCGTAAAGTCCTGAGTAATGTTTGTTTTGATGATTGAAAGTTTGAAACTTTGGTGCTATTTGATTACTCAGGTGTGCTAAAGCTAAAGACAAGGAACAAATCCGAATCCAAATATGTTTTTGCGAAATCTGTCTCATAGTTTATGGAGTTGGAAATGTGTTTAAGCTTGATTTGGAGAGTCTTCAGACATATTGAAAAGAGAAACTGTTGTAAGCTTTAGGGTTTTTTAGCCAAAGGGTCTATCTAGTGGAATTAGCTAAAGATGGGTTCGCTCTGTTGTGTTGCTGCGAAGTCAGATAGATCAAATTCTGCAAGTCGGGATTTTTCGTTTGGCCCGCATGAGCCTTATTGGAGGACTAATACAAGTTTCTCTCCACCTTCATCGAGATGGGATGTCCATGGATTAATTGATGGTATTAGCTTTTATGGATCTTCTACATCATCAAATGCTAATGTTCTTCGTAGTCCCGACCTTTCTCAGGCTCTTCACTGGACACCTAATGATTTTGAATCTGCAACAAGAAGAGGTTTGTTGCACTAAAATTCACATTCTTCTCTTTAAGATCTATTCGTCTACCAAATTTTCTGTGCTAAGTCAAGATTTAACAACGGTTGTTATATCCTCTTTCCTGGTTTGATGAGTGTATCTTTTTGTTTTTTCATTTCACTCTGCAGATCAGATTTTTAAGCAACTACCGGGTACATCAAGAAATGTCGGTATCGGGTGTTCATTCTCGTCTTGTTCTGATATTGGTGACGCTGAACCTAACCGCAACTTCTCAAGCCGGCGATTTTTCCTGTCTAAGCCGGTTCATCCTATACTGCATAATCCTTCTGATAATGCTAGAGAAACGACATCCGACTCTGCGGATGCCTGCAGTTGGAGCAGCGGGACAACAAGCAGCATTGATTCTGTGGATGTTCCCGAGCCAGTTCTTGATTGGGATAATAACTCTGCGAAAGCACAACAAGTCGCTTCAAGTACATATAAATGCGGCTTGTGTAACAGATACATCTCACAGAAATCTCCTTGGGGAGCTCGGTCCATCATAAGAAACCGAGACATGCCCGTCACAGGAGTGCTTCCATGTCATCACGTCTTTCACGCAGAATGTCTTGACCAATCAACTCCAAAGGCTCACCGCAATGACCCACCTTGTCCAATATGCACCAAACAGGAAGGAGAACACTCCAAATCACACAACATTGTCCCGAGGCTTAAAACGCTTTGCGAAGATGGGCCATCTACAAGACCATGGGGCTGTGCTCAGGCGAGTGACTGTGTTGAAAGCGCTGTTAATGTGCCGCCGAGAAACACCATGTTAATGATAAACCGGAATGGGATAAGGAAAAACCTCTCACTGAGAGGAAACTCAAGCAAAGATTCTCCAAGGAAAATCAAGAAAAGTAACTCGTTTGCCATGGAAAATCTGATGAATCAAGTCTCGCTTGTGCATTCTAGAGGGAAAGAGAAAGCTTAATGGTAGCTGGAATTAAAAGCAGAGAGATAAGGTCGATTCTTTGACCTACTTAAACTTTTAACCTTTTGACAGTTTTTGATCTTGGAAGATCACTAGAGGACTGTAAAGTATTCATTTTGGAAGATCTGTAAGCAAATTTGTTTAGAGCTTCGGTTGTTATTTTTGTCTTGTAATCATCTACCTGCTGGCGACCATCCTAACGGTTTATTATCCAATCGATGAGTTTCTTTTGTTCGGTTTATCTAGACAGCTGAGTAAAATTAATTGAGCAAAAAAAAAAAAAAAAAGATCTACATATTATACTAACTTTTCAAGTACTAATCATAGTTTTATAGATTATGCCATATTGGAAAAAAGTAATCTAATTTGAAAACACATTATACTGAGTTTCTTACAACACCGAATACGCTCTTATTTTTTCTCTTAATCATTATTACTAAAGAGATTTTGGTTATGGTGTAATAGTTTCTTAGCAATCATATCGACATTTGCATATGCGTTTTTTCGGACCCAAGATGACAGTAGGATGATCTAAACATTCGCAACGTAATTTTTCTTTTTGTTTTTTCTTTTGCATGTCGTTTATGCACACATTGCTTCCGTCATTGCCACATTTTCCGGGGAATTGATCTGTAGCTCCCGTTGTCGCACTCGCAGGAGCAGCTTCCACCTCTATTGTTTTATATCATCAATGGCAACCCATTTTTTTTTTTAAATGGCAACAAATTATTAATTTGTAATGTAAAAAGAAATAAATCAATCTAAAATTACTGATAATGCAACAAGATTAAAATTACCTTTCATATGGTGTAGAACGAGGAATATCAGAACACAAGAAACCATAAACGAAGTAACCGACTTCATGATTCAAAAAGACTGATAAAAGATTGTTTTAAAACTTGCTTAAACTTATTGCTTGTTTTACCCTGGTAAAAAATATATATCTTTCTTCGTTGTCAACACTTTACTAACAATTGTAATTAAATATATTCAAGATAGGATCAAAATAGCCGTTCCAACTCAATTATGGGGAAAGGAAAAACAAATGAAAATGAAAGGTGGAGCCAAGTCAACTAGATCGACAAGATAGTGATTTATTTTCAGAAAGAAAAAAATTATATATTGAAATAGTATTGTTGTCAATAAACAAAAGTAACATGAAGTTAATTTGGTAGGTGTATAATGCGATTATATATTTTGTATATTGCATATTCTTTATTGTTAAAATTATTAAAGTATATATAACGAGATAAACGAAGGACCGTTTTCAATAATTACTAATACTTCAAGTTATTTTAAACAGTGAAGCGAAAAATTTAGATCCACAAACTAATTTTTAAGTAAATTTTATATACAACACCAAATATTCTCATAACTTCTTTCTTATTAATTTGTAAGTCAATGATTTTTGGTTAGAGTGATATTGTTTCTTAGCAATCATTTTGACATTATTATTATTAATATATTTTTTTTTTTTGTAACTGCAATAATTTTGACATTTGCACACACCTTCCTGAACGGATATGACAACGGGAGTATCAGAACATTGGCAAATGGCAACGTAAGTTAATATCCTCTTCATGTGGCATATGCATGCATTCGCTACAAAAAAAAAAAATGTTTTACATCATTTAATTTATATATTTGCATTAGTTATAAATGATCTAAATAAGTGACTCTGGAAATGGTGATGCAAATATTTACATCGGTTGTGCAAATACTTTACATCGGTTTAAGCGAATGATGTAAATATTTGCATCGATTATTATCATCGATGTTGATTTGTGTCGGTTGCAAAAATTGATGTTAAATATTTGCATCAATTAATATAAATAATGTTAATGTTACATTATAATTATATACTTTAAAATATGTATAATAATTTAATAATTTAAAATTAGTATTAACTTTTATAAATTATTGTAATATTAATTTATAAATTATTTCATAAATAATTTTTTTTTATCTGGATAATACGTAATCCTAACTAAATATCTATCAAAATTCAAAGTCAATATTGGTTTTTGTCTTTTTTAGTATTTGTAGATAAATGGTAGTTATTTATAAGAAATAAAACTTCTCGCTTCCTCCTTTAGTTGTCGATGTGGGATAAATATCAAAGATAATTAAAAACATATTTAATTAATTGAAAATTTATTAGCATTATTTTTTTATTAATGTAATATTTGTATCATTTTTTAAATGATGTTAACAAAAAGTTATTGATATATCGATTATCTAATTGATGTGCATTCATATTATTGTATCAATCCTATTAAAGTGATCCCGATTAATGATTTAAATGTTTTCACTCAGTCAATTAATACTAAAGTTCACACTACCGCAATCATAACAGTTGTCAATGCAGTACTTTAGGATCGAATCCACAGAGACCAATGTTACACTACAGTTCTCACAATTATGAAACTAAGCTAAGACAAGAATATGGTTGGTTTGGAAAAGTAACGAAAGCAATTAAAAACGATGTAAATTCAATAAGGAAAAAGCGTTAGGTTAAAGGTTTATTCTCAGGAATCCAAAGATCACGAATCAAACAACTATTCATGGAATAATTAAACACAAGTTTCGAACTCAAACATAAATATTAACCAATCCACTTCCGTGCTCATGGTTACTAAACCTAGCACCCTAAAATCCTAACTTACGTTGGCATAGAATTCTAGATCAGCCTTAACGAGCAGGTTCAATATGTTCACGAATCGCCTTAACATCAACTTCCGCAGGCTAAGGACAATTCGCTCGCTTATGTTCTTTCTAGCAACCTAATACACTTTCGCGCTCTCAGGTTAAGCCCTAGTTCATAGACCTAGCGGTCAGCTCAAGCGTAAGCAATAAACACAACAATAAGCGAAAACCACAGAAGATAAATCTCTATTTGTGTCTAATTCAATGATTCATGGATTCCCTTGAAACCCTAAACCTAACTAATGAACTACTCATACATGGAAACATAGAACAAGCAAGGAGATGAAGAAGAAATGTAAGACCAAAAATTTGCACTATAACAGGATATTGATTTAATCACAGAATGATAAATAAACGTTAAGGAAAGATAATATAAAACGATCAACAGAAAGGAGATGAAGCAGAAACAATATCAATGGAGGCGGGGATTAATCTCTTTCCTTAACTCAAAGAATCTCCCGTAGTGCGACGGTTTTAATAGATTCGTGAGTCCCAGGATACAACCATTGGATCCGTTATCACAAGCACTTGATAACGGATCTGTCGAACATAATAACTACGATACTCTCGAAATAGACTTACTCTAAGCAGTAGGGAATTGAGGAACTTTGCTAGAAATTTTGGTGTTATTTTAGTGTGTTAGATCATGATTCTTTCTGATGAAAATCGACCAGTATATATAGGAGAGAGAGGCTAGGTTTTTCGCAGACTTGATTAACAAGGACGGAATATTCCGCAGAATATTCTGTAAGTCACGCGGCTAGGGCTTTGTTGGTATCGATCGACACCTATAAGTATCGATCGACACCTATAAGTTCTGCGAAAATTCGGCCCAAAATTAATAGCTCGGACTAAGGCCCAACGACCATCAATCATATAAGAGCCCAAGAGCCATCTAAAAATGCAACGAGCAACGAACCACGAGCCACGAGCCACGGCCAGGCGGCGGTGGTGGTGCGCGCGTGTGGTCTTTCCTTCTCTCATGTTGTTAGTCATTTGAATAAATGATACAACCAATCCATATATATACCACAAGGAAACTTTCCTTGTTTCCAATGTGAGACTTTTCACACTTCCTCACATTAGTTATAACCAATAAAACATTTCATTTGGATGGGCTAAACCCATTTCTTATTCACACAAACACATTTTAATAAAACCCACAAGCTTTATAAAAATAGTTCCAACAAGACATAGTATAGATTAAGAGAGAAAGGGTTTAGAATTCTTCTCAATAGATGCCAAGATTCTTCTCCAAAGCTTACAATGATCAAGAGCAAAAGTTTGAATAGAACAAGCGAATAAAAGTTGTATGTAAAAGCGGTGCCGTCAAAGAGGCTAAAAATAGAGTATATATAGGTCTATGTCGAATTAGGTCAAAATAGGCAGTTTCTAGGGCAAAACAGGAAATCAGAAGTTTCCTTTTTCTTCTCGTCGGCCTGCATCGACCGATGCACTCCTTGCATCGGTCGATGGTCGTTCCTCTGGACATGTTACATCGATCGATGCACTCCTTGCATCGATCGATTGCCGATTCTCTGGGTGTGTTGCATCGATAGATGCACTCCCTGCATCGATCGATTGGTGATCCTCGGGGCATATTGCATCGATCGGCTACATCGACCGACTTCATCCTGCATCGGTCGATGGGGAATCTTCTGGTGGTGTTGCATCGGTCGATGCACTCCTTGCATCCCGATTCTGCTATTTTCTTCACGGTTCCATGTGTTTTTGCCCTCGTAACTCCAATTTCTTCTTTAAACGGCTTTTTACCTGAGATATCTAATTAAAGAACTAAAGACTCTAAAAACGAACATTGACTCGATAAAACGATTAAAAAAAACACCAAAATATACGATAGAAAACGGTAAAAACCAAGTATATTAATTAATAAAAATTTGTATCATTTATGATTGAATCAATATTAAATTAACTAATAGTAAAATCAGTTGTAATAACTGATGTTAAACTATATATTTCATATCAATTTTGAATCATGATTCAAAATAATATTATTTATTTTTTGATATAATTTAAGTGATGTAAATATATAATACACTTTTTTTTTTTTTTTAGTGATTGCTTCCGTCATTGCCGCATTTCCGGGAAATTTTGGTGTAATGTCACACACTCCTTTTTTCACAGGGGCAGCTGCCACTTCTACTTTATAAAAAAATATATATTGTTAAACTGTAGAGAAAGACTTTTAGATAAATAATTGATACTGCAACAAGACTTTTAGATAATATAATTGATACTTTTTAGAGAAAAATAGTACAGTTCCTATTAACAAGGGCAAAAATAAAATAAAAAAGAAATGTGGAGAGTCAACGCGATCTACAAAAACAGTCATATATTTTTAGGATCTTCTAAATGAAATTCACTTGTTTATTTTCAAAACAAATCTCATTTTCTTGTATTAACTGCGTACATTTTAAAATCTTAACTGGAAATTCAAAATTATGTCAATCAACATTCATAATTTTTCGAGATTATGGGCTTTTTAAGTCAGAACCCATTGGTTATTCAAATAAAGAAACTTCATAATTTCCCACCAAAGAGAGTGCATCATAATCTCTAACCATGCGCTCATTAGCAAAACTAACTTTTATGACCCAATACCATCAGTCCATCACTAAGGCTCACAAGCACTCCCCTTAAACCAAAATCCATTTTCTTCAGACAAAACTCTGAAACAGATAAGCTGGCTACACACCTTTTTGATCCTGGAGAAGCCCGTGTAGGTAATCCCACTTGTGTCCAGCATATACATGTAGGTGCCGTAAAACAGGAGGAACTATATGATTGGGCCATCTTCTTTTTTGCTGGTCAAAAGAAGACCTAGAGAAGCCAAAAAAACTTCAGTAAACGATGTAAAATGTTCATGATAGTGGTTTGAGAATCGAAATCCAAATTCTCATATCTTTATATAGCTTTTGTTCTTTACTTTGAATCCTCATCATTGGTGTTAATGTTTGGATCGTTTAACTATTACTTTCTTTCAATTTTTTCTTTTTTTTAATCACATGAGAGTTGAATGTGTGTATTTCGTTTTGATACAGTCCACTAATCATTGCTTTAGATTTTTCAGACAATGGTGGTCGTCTCTTTTCATACTCTTTATCATTATAAATTTTAGATTATCTCTCATGTTGTTAGTTCTGGTTAAGCTTAATTATCTTTTTTCCATCTAATTAACGTTGTTGCTTCATCCACTCAGAATTTTAGTTGGAACAGCAAAAGGTAAAAATCATAATTATCCAGAGACATGACTTTAAGGCATGGATATATGATTATGCAAGGAAAATTTCATAATTATCCAACAAAGAGAGCATCATGATCTCTAACCATGCGCTCTTTAGCAACAAACTTTTTTTTTAGTTATCTATTTGTTGACCATTTTCTCAGATCATTATGTCTACACTGTTAATGCCTTAAGAGACACAAAATCATCACTTGGACTCACAACCGCTTCCATTATAAACCAAATAATCCCTTTTCTTTAGACAAAATTTTTGTCTTTGAATCTGAAAACTCAGATTAAACATGTCTCCTCTTGTATTTATCTTCATCATTTACATGTGCATTAATCTGTCACAAGGTATTGTAAAATGCCTTCTTGTTTCGAAGCAAATATATGCCTTGGAGCTTTTGATCAAATGTTGTTTGTTTTTTTTTTGTCTGCAGGGATGCAAATGCCTTACATGACCTCTGATCCGAAAGAAATCTCCGGCAAGTCGTTCGATTACATCGTAGTTGGAGGCGGAACTGCGGGATGTTCCTTAGCCGCAACTCTGTCTGAGAAATTCTCTGTTCTTGTCATTGAACGTGGTGGCTCGCCTTATGGAGATCCATTAGTAGAAGAAAGAAAATACTTTGGATACTCACTGCTACAAACAGATGAATACTCATCCGTTGCGCAAAGTTTCACCTCTAGAGATGGAATCGAGAATTACAGAGGACGCGTTCTTGGTGGATCATCTGCTATAAATGGCGGATTTTACAGCCGAGCTAGCGAAGAGTTTGTGAAGAAAGCTGGCTGGGACAAAGATCTGGTTCAAGATTCTTATAAATGGGTTGAGTCTAAGGTTGTCTTCATGCCTCAATTGACTCAATGGCAATCTGTTGTGCAATTCGGGTTTCTTGAAGCCGGTTTTTATCCTTACAACGGCTATAATTTGGAGCACACGCAAGGGACAAAGATTGGTGGAAGCATATATGATCAGTGTGGGAAAAGGCATACATCTGCAGATCTTTTGGGGTTTGGCAAACCAAATTGCATCACTGTTCTTCTAAACGCAACGGTAAAGAGTGTAATCTTTGATGGCAACAAGACTCGCGCGGTTGGAGTTAGGTTTATGAAGAGTGACGGGATCTCAAGTAAGAGCTACAAAGCTCATGTTGAGAAGCATAGAGGTGAGGTTATTCTTGCGGCTGGAGCTTTAGGTAGTCCGCAGATTCTCCTCTTAAGCGGAATTGGACCCGAGAATCATCTAAGAGATTTCGACATTCCTGTGATAGTCAATCTCAAAGAAGTAGGAAGAAAAATGTCGGATAATCCAGCGATCTCTCTTCTAGTTGATAGATTCTCTCAAAACCGCACACTCGAGCCACCTCAAGTTGCAGCCATAGCAGAAGGTTACAAGTTCATACTCGAATCCGAGGTTCTTCCAACTAACATCACCACAACAAGGATCTCAATAGCAGCGAAAATAGCGTTCCCTAAATCCAAAGGGAGGCTCAAGCTCAACAGCAATAACCCTAGGGAGAATCCTTCAGTGAAATTCAATTACTTGGAGAGCGAGGAAGACCTGGAGGCATGCTTAGAGATGGTTCTGCTTCTGCAACACGTAGCGAGGTCAGAGACTGTGACACTTTTCTTGGGGACACAGAATCAGGAGAAGCTTGTGGGAGGTGATGAAGAGCTTAAGGGCTTCTGTAAAGAGAATGTGAGAACTTATTATCATTATCATGGGGGCTGCGTTATGGGGTCTGTCGTGGATGATGATTACAGAGTGAATGGTGTGAAGCGGTTAAGAGTGGTTGATGGTTCGACGTTTGAAGAATCACCAGGAACGAATCCTATGGCTACGGTTTTGATGTTGGGAAGATATCAAGGAATCAAAATACTCAGAGAACGAGAAGCAGAGAAAGAAGAAGATGAGATGCTTCAGAGTCCCCAAGGAAGCCCACGCCCACAACCACAACCCTAGGGTTTTGTATCCCACAAGAAAGCCCTCAACTTCAAAAAAATCTTTTGTTTTGTGTGGTTGGTTCACGGCAATGAATCATGTTGTTGAAATAAATCTTTTGTTCTAATTTTTTTTGTTTTTTATTGAAATGGAAATTCATTCAGGAAAAAAAAACGAAAAAATATACACAACACAACTGTTTTCTACCAAACCTAAGCCTCTGTCTCATCTCGAGGGTTCGAGTCACCGTTACTTTGTCTTCTTCTTCCTCCGTCTTCTTCGCTTCTTCTTACGCCGCCATTAACAGAGAATCCAATTCCAATCCAAACGCCGACTTTCTTCACTTCTTCTTCTTCTTCAACAGGCATCTCGTACCTACATAAAGGACACGTGGCGTGAACCCCCAGCCACTTCTCCACGCACTTGGAGTGGAACTTGTGTTTACACGGCATCTCCGCCGCCACGTCACCTTCCGACCACTCCTCAAGGCAAACCGCGCACGATCCTTCTTTGTCCTTATCTTCTCCGATCACGACACGTGGCATACTCTCCACCGATGATTTCGACGCCGGCGATCTCCCTTGTTTCCCTGACACGTCGCCGTTAAAGAAATCGTCGGGTCCCAAAGCCGATCTGATCATCACCACTCTTCGGTTCACCGGATCGATGACGATCTCCCTGTGTCTCGTCGTCTGATCGGTCGATTCTTCGTCATCATCAGATTCTCCGGCTAGAGCTAAAATCACCGGTAAGAATCGAGAGAGACCTTCGCCTCCTTCGATCATTCTCTCGAACATAGCCGAAAATTCTGCGAAATCAGTCTCCGAAGACATCACGAAAATATCTAAACGAAAATCGTAAGAGGAGAAAGAGCAATTTTTTCGAGAATACAAGAAAAGGAGCTAACTTTCTTTTTTTTTTTACTAACAAGCAAACTTTCTCGGGGAAAAAAATGAGAAGTAGAAGAAAAATTAGATAGAAATCGGCGAAGAAAGGCTCGGAGATTATATATGTTAGCGGAAGGTTTTACAGTAGTTCCTGAGGGAACTGGCAAAAAGGAAAACGAAGGTTACAGAAGAATCTAGAACCATTTGTTCAGATATTTACTCTTTTTTTTTTTTTTTTTGGACGAAACGATTTAAATGTTTAATATTCATGATTCCAACCCAATCCTTATCCTGTTTCATTATAGGACAAAAACACGAAGAAAGATATTTTACTACGAAGTTGATTCCAAAGGCTAATCTACGTTTGGTCAAAAATAAAATCGCTGGGAATTTTTAAAAAATTAAAATTCTAAAAGTATTTGAAATCCCGGAGTTTCATCTGTGCACAGAAGGTGTTTGATTAAATTCCGCTGAGAACATCTTACGACTTTCGATGAATGGTATCTCGCATGGCTGATTTGACTTGGCTCTCTTCTGTTCAGTTCAGAGTCTCTGACATTCTCGGAACTCGTCTGAATGGTTGTGCCTTCTTTCCAATTCGAATAGCAAGTAAGTGGGTTGTATAATTCTTCTTACTCCATTCTTCTTCCATGTTATTATTGCCCTCCTCTGTCTTCCTTAATTGGCTCACAAATTTCTACCTTTTTTTTATCAGATATGTCTGTAAAGCCGTTTGTGATTAATGCAAGAGGGAATTCTCGAGTCGAGAGTCCGAAAACCAGGAACCGGAGGAGCAGGAAGAAGGTAACTTTTTCTAAAGGCTGATTCATATATTTTTACACACAAGTTTGAAAATCTCTTTTGCAACATTGTTTAAAGTTTCTTTCGTTTTGCGACAGTTTAACGGAACACAAACGAAACCAAGACTTTCGGTATTCTGTTCAGACAAGCAATTCTATGCTATGTTGGTGGATGACTATAACAAAAAGTGCTTGTTCTACGGTAGTACATTGCAGAAGTCCATTCGTGGAGATCCCCCATGTACCGTCATTGTGAGTTCGGCCACCTGAAAATTTTAAATCTGTTTTGACACTCGAAAAAGCTTAAAATTTTGATAGAGTTTAGCGTTTTTTAAGTAGCATTTGATCGGGTTTTGCTTTAATTTTTGTGCGGCTTATAGTATTGGTGCCATTGTCTTTGCTTCACTCGTCATCATTTGCTTCACAAATTTGGTGTCTTATGTGAGACAATGGTTGCATTTCATAGAGGTGTCCGCGTGAGTTCTAGATGGACGACACTAGTCTAGATGAAGTTGTTTCTGGTCATATTTTGAAGTATCATTTCTGTAATATGGTAAGAATTCAGGGTCGAAAAAACTCTAGTTTTGTCTTTTGGTCTGAATAGATTTCTTTGTTTATATTAATGTTTTTCAGGAAGCAGCGAAACGGGTTGGAGAGGAGCTCATTAAGGCTTCTATTGACCTCAAGATCAACGAGATATCATCTTATGATCGAAATGGAAATGCTCGAGGCGAAAGAATGCAAGCCTTTGAAATTGCAATTGCGCAACATGGGTTCTTACCATACTAGGTTTTACTCTCTATTCAAAGACTCATCATAGTTATTGAAACACAAAACTCTCTCACTCTCTCGTTTGTTAGGTAGTCAAAACAGAAGGCATTACACTTAGAGATTCACTAAGGGAATCTTTCTTTGGGAACTTGATCTTGGAAGCACATGATCTATCCGGAACATACGGGCATTCCACAAACTCTTTCGCGTAGTTATCAAGACATATGTAGATTTGGAAAAGCTGCTTCTTCCCCTTCACATCTTCATTGCATTCAAGACCCGGTGCAAACCCGATCACGCACTTGATCGCGTTCTTGATCTCATCTAAACCGTAAAACCCATCATTCGGTTTAATTCCTACGCAAAAAGAAACAATGATCAATCTACAGAACTTTTCCATGGATTTTTTCTTTTTACTTTTTGAATCTTTTATATACCTTTTTGTTTAAGGATGTTGAGGAGGTCGAGTTTTTGTCTGTATTTGAGATTGGTGTGGAAGTAAGAGTGTTGGTCGAAGATAGATTGGACGCACGTGCCATGCTTGTCCCACTCGTGTTCCCATAGCTTAGTCTCGTTGCTTGGACATGTCCACACTCCCCACTCTGCCCATTTCGTCTCCATTCTGCATATTAGATCTGATACCTGTAATTTTTTCAAGATTCAGCTTCTTGTTTATGTTTAAATATTATTTTCCAATTTTATTGAATTTTTCTTTCGGTGTTTGAATATATATATATATATGTGTATTAAAGAAGCAATGAATCTTGTAAAATAATCTCACATACTGTGTAGCGTTTTAATATCTCAAATATAAATTTTTGTTGACTTTTTTTGGTCAAATGAAATTCGATTAGGCTTCACTACATCTAAAATCAGATTTAGTAAATCCCAAACTAATAGTTATAGTAGATACCAATAATATAGTAGATGATAGATCTACATAACCTTGGAGATATCGAAGAGATTGGTTTGATCGCAGAAGGCAGGCCAGGTGCCATTGTTGAATTGAGGCCAGAGCCCATGGATCATAAAATCCGACGCCGTATTGCCTTTCGTTGGAGGACAACATCCTTTTTGGCTATCGCATATTGCTCCAGGCCACTACCATATACACGTATAAGAATACGGTAAGAAAATGTACGTATATATAAATGTATACAACATATGTGTTGTTGGAAACATACGTAGGTGACCCAGTAGAAGAAATTGAAGTCTGGTGCTGATTGAGACGAAGACATGACAAGACTCTGTAAAATTAAGAAGCTTACGATGATGATTCCTCTCATGTGTTTTGCTCTCTATGTTTATTGGATTTACTTTTTTTTTTTTTTTTTCTTTCTTGGACTATTTCCCAAACAAATTATGAGTCCTTTGCTTATATATAAAAAGGTGTAGGTCCCTAACAATCATATGTTTATAAAAATGAATTATTAATTCAATATTTATGAATTTATTTATACCTTTTATTATTTTATTAATCTCAACTTGTTCCTCCACTAGTGAATATATATATATATATATGTGTGTGTAAAATAATTCAGTGTCCATATAATAACAAGGTTGGGACATTGAATGAATATAAGAGCACCCTTAATGATGGCATATCATTCGGCAAGTTATTCCACGTGATTCAATAACGCTCTCTTTCCATATATAAAGCTTAATCAGATGGGCTTTTGTAAATTTCATGGCCTTTTGTAAATGTATAAATCGGAAGCAGACCGGTCCATGCAAATAAAGATTTGGTACGATTCACTTAAACCGGAGTGACACTGAATTTGTTTATGCACTTATGCCCTCCAAATTCCAAAGGAAATTATACATGCTACATCCGGTTGCAATTACAAGAAAATTGAACTACTAAGCTATTGTACCGAGATAAGCCAAATTCGGTTAAAAAAAGGTAAAAAATAACCGACCGCTTCTGGAGGTAGCTCAATTTCTGACGCCACTACATGTTGTTCCTTAGGAAGTATGATGTTTAAGGTTGAAGTTTCATATATGAAGCCTAAACAGGAAGTAAACAGGTCCATGCAAAAAAAAAAAGACTTGGTACGATTGGAGTCATTTGCACTCAATCTAAGGGGTGACACATGAATCCGTTATGCCCTATAAGTTTATTTTAATAATTTCGATAAAGTAACATCAGATATTACATTTTAAGTCTCTTGAATTTGGACTCTGAAAAGAGAAGAAAATAGAATAGACAACAACAACACAGGAGATATAATTAAGATCTTCCAAAACAATGAAACACTCAAAGAAAGGTATAATTAGAACTTAGCAAACTGGAGTTGAGATGGACAGCTTCCTCTAGGCAAAATTGGGCATTCGATAAACTCAGTTCCTGAAGTATCAACACAAATATAGATTTGATGTAGTTGGCCGTTAAGCTCTGGATCTTTATTACATTCGATTCCTGGCGTATACCCAATCCCATCTTTTATCGCGTCGCTAATCTTTGGTAGATTATAAAACCCGTCATCCGGTTTAATTCCTACAATTACCAAAAAAATATAGTTCATTGAGCTTATATACGTTTATTATATATAGTGACTTATTAGTGTATATAACTTATATATACCGGAGTTTGTGAGGATTTGTAGGAGATCGGCTTTGTCTCTGAGTTTAAGAGCATTTTCAAAGTAGTCATGTTGGCTCATTACGGATTCGGAACACGTGCCGTGTTTTTCCCACTCGTGTTTCCAAAACTTGAATCCTTCATTGCTCGGACACGATAGTGTTGGCCACTTCTTTTTCAAACTACTAACCAGATCCGATATCTATACAACGAGATGTGAAGCCATAAACCTTAACTTTAACATCTTAACCCTTATTGTATTTTGCAATGAGATGTCAAGCACTTAAACATGTGATTTCATAGAAATCGTCGCTAAATCGTTGCTAATTTGCGACGATTTAGCGACGATTTCTATGAAATCCATCTTAACCCTAAACCATATGCCCTAAAACCCTAAACCTTAACTTTAACATTTTAACCCTTATTGTATTTTGCAATGAGATGTCAAACCCCTAAACATGTGATTTCATCGAAATCCATCTTAACCCTAAACTATATGCCCTAAAACCCTAAACCTTAACTTTAACATCTTAACCCTTATTGGATTTTGCAATGAGATGTCAAACCCCTAAACATGTGATTTCATCGAAATCGTCGCTAAATCGTCGCAAATTAGCAACGATTTTACGATGAATCTTTTAATCTACTCGTAAAAACGTCGTAATTTACGACGATTTAGCGACGAATTTGATGAAATCCATCTAAACCCTAAACCTTATGCCCTAAACCCTAGCCATCACATTGTATTTTGCAACTCTCATTGAAGTCCATCTTTAGTTTATTGAATTAATCGGAAACAGAAACTCGATCAATCACTGTTCTCTCCGCAAACTCATTGTCTTACTTCATCTTAGCTAAGCTACCATGTACGTTTACTCTATGTTTCAGTCTTTCTTCAATCTCAATGAATACATAGATGATTTGAAAATTTAGGGTTTACAGTAAATATTTAGATGAATTTAAATGTGTTGCAATCGATGTAACACATCGTCGAACCTATGCCATATACCATAAACCGTATTTTTATAAAATTTCGTCTATGAATCGTCGCAGATTTGCGACGATTTTACGAGGAATCGTCGCTAAATCATCGCAAACCATGAATTTAATTAACCGCGTCTGGGAAAATGAAAACGTTTGACTGTTCCTGTGTGTGGGAAAACCAAAAAAAATAAATTTCACTTTGCGACAATTTTACGAGGAATCGTCGTTAAATCGTCGCAAACCATGAATTTAATCAACCCTGTCTGGGAAAATGAAAACGTTTGACTGTTCCCGCATGTGGGAAAACCAAAAAATTAAATTTCACTTTGCGACGATTTCGCGACGAATCGTGGTAAAATCGTCGCAAATTTGCGACGATTTAACGACGACGACAAATTCTATATAAGCACACGCTCAGATTTCATTTCTTCATTCTTCAAATCTCAATATCTCTCTCTTGCTTGTCTCCTCTCTCGCGATTACCTTGCAAAAAAGGTAAATTTTAAATTATTTATTTTATTTTGTATTTAATTTAGGTTAGTATAGATATATAGGAATGGAACAAATAGGTTGATAGAATTGGAATCAAATTGATAGATAGGAACAGAAGAAAAATAGAAAATAGGAGATTTCTAGTGATGAATAGTAATTTTGATGTGTTTATAGATAGTAAATTTTCTTCATGTTTATGTAGATGAGCTATGGTCGTGCCCACTATGCTAGCTCTGTTTTTGAGAGATAGAGAGATTGGTCAGCCATCGGCTAGCGCACATCCCGAGTCTTCTGAGGCTACGCAGACGGATTTCGTCCCGCCGACGCAATTACAGAGTGCTCCACCGCCGCCACCACCTCAGATTCCGTAAGCTGGAGGACGTGCGTCTGCCCCATATGCACATATGACGGTACTTGATTTGCTTGCACAACCGGGCCGACGAAGGATTAGGAGATTAGACCCGGACCATACCGACGGTGCAGAATGGTAATATATATTTTTTTTTGGAATTACATTTATTATTACATATTTATATTTAATTAATCTATTTTTTTTAATTATTAATTATTGTTTTAGGTTTGGTATTGAATGCAAAGTTGGACGCACCGTTTCTGAAATCATCAAGGCATACTTTTCCGAGCCTCATACCAATTGGACACAGCTCCCGGCACACGTCAAGGACACATGGTTCAAGATGTTTGCGGTACGTGTAAACAAAAATTTAGTTTTTTCATTATTTTTATTATATTTATATATATAGTTAACTCAATTTTATAAAATATTTAATTATTTTTGTTTCTCATGCAGCAAAAATATCATTGGGATCTTGCGATTTATGGCGAGGTTGAAACATTGTTCCTCGAGAGGGTGAGGTTTCGCATCTAATGGGTAGTTGGTGACTGGAAGAAGGCATGGAAGAAGGATGGCGATGAAGCAAAGCCCCCTTCGATGGATAAAGCAGTATGGGACGGCTTGGTGCGGTATTGGCTGGATCTGAACTCGATCAGAACTGCGGAAAAGTGTTCGGCTTCCTGCAACATCATTGGTCCGGACGGCAAACCCGTGTATGTGCCTCATACAGCCGGCCAAATACCATTTGCGGGTGTTCGTTTAAATATGATAATTAAATTTATTTAAATGATTTCGTTTATTTTATTTTCTTGATTAATAACGTTGTATTTTTTTCTTAGGCCGCCAAAAACGGAGGTATACTCCCTCCGATGACGGAGGTTTATGAGAAGACACACCGGAAGAAGAATGGTGCCTTTGTTTCAGAGAAGGCGGAGCAGTTCTTCAACGAGGTGACTTCCAAGGTCACCGAGCGAGAGACACAACTCTCTCAGCAGCTATCTCCTGGTGGTTCGTCGGTCCAGTTTGGAGGGTTGACCACAACCGATATTGACCGGATCTTCGAGGAGGTATACAAAATAATTTATTACTTAAATATTTTTAGTCCTTTTTTTTTAAAACAATTCTAATTAACTGTAATTTTAAATGTAGGTCGCTCCTAAGAAAAAGGGGAAGGTCGTCGGGATGGGATCCATTCGAGATGTCTCAGCCGCCTCGTCATTTTCTCCGCGACGACGATCGCCAGAAGATGATCCAGTCGCCAGAAGATGATCCAGTCGTCTTACGTGCAAAGATTACGAGTCTAGAAGAGAGCCAAACCGCATATCAGGCGAAGATTGCGAGTCTTCAGCAGAGGGTTGATATGGAGGCTACGGCGAATGGCTCTCTCTTCAACATCATGGCAATAGGAAACCCGCAAATGCATGCCATTTTGCAGGAAAAGCGACGAAGACGAGAAGAGGCAGACGCGGCAGCGGCACAAGGAGCGGGGCCAAGCAATCAACCACCGCTGCGGACCACCGGTTCGCCGAGAGATGGGGAGCCACGTCCCGAAGACGACTTGGGTGTCGAGGATTTCAAAATAGTTTTATAGGATTTCGATATCTAAATTTTATTATATAAAAATCTTTTTTATAAGAAAATTTTAGTATATAATATTTTTTAAATTTTCAAATTATAATTTCGAAATTATTTAATTATAAAAATAAAAATAAAAATAAATTATTTAATTATAAAAATAAAATTAAAAATAAAATTTATTTTATTAATTTAAATTCTTTAAATTTAATTAAACTAAAAACAATTAAATCGTCGTAAAATCGCTGTTAATTTACGATGATTTAGCGACGATTCATTAGCGACGATTTTGCAACGATTCTAGTCTCCCGACGAATTTACGATGAAATATTTACCTCCAAATTACGACGAATATTTGTCCACATAATCATCCTAAGTTCGTCGTTGTTTTGTCGTAAATTGCCTTCAAATTTCCATGTTTTTACAACGTATTTCTATTCGTCGTGATTTTGAAACAAAATTTACGACGATTTTGCGACGATTTTTTACCGACGATTTCTTGCCCCTCGCCGACGATTTTACGACAATTTTTGGTTTACGACGATCAGTTAACGACAATTTACGTTTCGTCGCAAATTCGATGGTACACCTGTTTTGCAACGATTTTACAACGATATATATCGTTGCAAAATTGGTGTTTTCTTGTATTGCATGTGTTTGATCAAATAAAAATGAAAACAATAGATTCGGACTACTCAGAGTAAAGAAAATTGATCCATACAAATGTTGATGTTCCACGAGAAAAAGACAATGGATTAGGTTACCACTTACCAAAAAAGGACTATGGAGTAAACCGGAAGCGGACCGGTCCATGCAAATGTAGACTTGGTATACTACTGGCTTAAACTGGAGTCATTGGCATTTAATCTAAGGAGTGAGAGTGAATATGTTATGGCCTCCAAAAGAGATTATACGAAGACGATTCTACAACCGGATAATTACCTCTATAAATAACAATACTTTATAAAATAAAAAACTATTAAACTACTGTACCGATATAAACCAAACTCGGTTTGAAAAGAGTAGAGAAAATAACTGACCGGTTCTGGAGGCAGCTCCATTTTCGGACGCCACTAAAAGTTGTTCCTTAATTAAGATGTGTATTATAGGGTTGAAATTTCATGAAAGGTAGATTGCATTAGAATATTACCCTATATAGTTTATTATAGACATATTATTATACCAAAGTTTATCTTATTAAATGTAGATAAAAGTAACATAACATATTACATTTTAGAGTCCACGTGAAATTTGGGCTCTGGAAAGAGGAGAGAAATTAGAAAAGATTACAAAACAAGAGATATAATTATGATCTGCAACAACGAATCACTCAAAGAAAGATATGATTAAAACTTAGCAAACTGGAGCTGAGAAGGACATCTTCCTCTAGGCAAAACTGGACATTCGATAAACTCAGTTCCTGATGTATCGACGCAAATGTAGATCTGATGAAGTTGGTCGTTACGCTCGGGATCTTTGTTACATTCGATTCCTGGCGTAAACCCAATCGCATCTTTTATCGCGTTTCTGATCTTGGCAAGATCATAGAATCCATCATCTGGTTTGATTCCTATAATTAATTACCACCCCAAAAACAAAACAAAAAACAAAGTTATTAATTGAGTTTATTATGTACATATGATTTGATATATACATAGTGACATATTAAGCAGTGTATATATACCGGAGTTTATGAGGATTTGAAGGAGATTGGCTTTGTCTCTGAGTTTAAGAGTATTTTCAAAGTATTCATGTTGGTCCATCACAGATTCAGAACATGTGCCGTGTTTTTCCCACTCGTGTTCCCAAAACTTGAACCCTTCGTTGCTCGGACACGCTAGTGTTGGCCATTTCTTTTTCAAACTACTTACCAGATCCGATATCTATACATTTAAATATAAATTCAATAAAAAAACATTAATTGTTATAAGGAAAAAAGGACTATTACACAATCCTATATATAATTTTATACCTGAGATTTATCAAATTCACTGTCGGGATCGCAATTTGATGGATATGAACCATCTTTGTAATTAGGCCAAAGACCGTGGATGCCAAAATCTGCCGCAGGTTTACCGGATGTTGGATAGCAACAACTACGTTTTGTATCACAATAGGCTCCTGGCCACTGCATATATATACAAACAGTTATTAGTGGCTATTCATTTTATGATTTTATATTACTAAAATAGAAAGTTAGAAATGTTTCACATTCAATATATATATTCAATATATATATATATATATATATGTATATGTCTGTCAAAAAGAATGATAATTGAAGTGGGATAAATCAGAGTAGAGACCTGAAGAACTAAGTAGAAGAAATCAAAGTCTTCTTGGGGAGGTGAAATGAAAAGACCTTGGAACATTATAAGCTTGAGGATAAACCAACCCTTTGCTCCCATTGTTTTGTTTCTCTTCGTTTCTGCAATGCATAATTAAGACATTTCGGCTTCAAATTTATAGTCAAACACAAATCGCATATCCCCTTGATACCATTTCTTAAATTATTTGTTTATTAGTGACGTGCCTTCGTGATTAGTTAAAAGACTCGCATGATCCTAGTGATTACTAGTTGACAGTAAACGCAATCTTTAATTTTGAGAAAACTGTAAAAGCATATTGATAAAATTTAAGGGATCGATGGACAACTATTGAAACATACCCCGTAATTAACAGTGAAGTTAGATAGGCTTTGTTTTGAAAAATTTATCGGATTTGGTATACCTATCTTTCATTAAGGTACGTATCGATCTTTCGGTATTTGGTATACGTATCTTTCATTAAGGTGGCGGAGTTTCGATTTCCCCTTTAATTAAAAGCCAAGTCGGAGGACTGATCCAAGTGGAGAAAATTAAACAAAAAAGAGGAAGATTAAAATCAAAAATATTTCCGAGGGATATCCATTCCTGATTAATATGCTTAAGTAATTAATAAATTTTGGAAGGAATACTAATATACTATTAAACACACGTTACAATGTGAACCAAGTTGAAATAGTTCACACATGATGTATTATGTATAGCCAACTAATGTTAATGTACCACTATGTACGTACTATCATTTTATTATTGGCTAATGCTTTGTAAGAAAGGGTCAAAGACTCAAATGTAGTGATCATAATTAAATGTTAATGATCTGTATACGTCCACAATTAGCGCTGAACATGTTATACCATTAATCTTCGATCTTATCTCTTCAAGGTTAGGAATATATATTAACCCTTCAACAAAATAAAAAAATAAACAAGCAACATCAAATCAGAGCTGAACATAGAAAATTAATCAATAATGGAGGAGAAGGTACGAGGAATTATGATGACCAACCCACTACTAAACCACTCCCCGTTGATACGTGCCAACCGATGATACTGGGCATAGTTTTTTTTAATGATTTAAATTATGCTGGTCAATGGTCATCGTTAGTACACCGTTGTTAAATTATTCGTTTTTTGTTCTTTCTTTTTTTTTGCCTAAACAAAAGATTATAAATCATATATTTGGACATTTTTTAGAAATAACTAAATTTATATATATATATATATACATATATATTTTAAAACTTCTATCTATATTTTTTTATAATGAAAACTAACTTTATTTGTTGCTTGGTTAAAAGACATTTGTACCTTTAGTATAAAAAGCCAAATTTCCGCGGAATATCAATTTTCTAAAATTAAATGCTTAATTAATCATAAAATTAGGCAAGAAATTATATTAAACGTGCGTTACAAACTTACAAACGTGTGAACCAAGTCCAAAATCACACGTGATTTAGCTCACCGGATCAGAAAACTTTGAAGCGGTGTGTAAGGCGACGCGGCAAGTAAAGCTTACGGACAATGCATCAAACGCATACCTCAACAACTCTCACGTTCTATTTCCACACCTGAAAATCCACGAGGAACGTACAACGTAAAGGAGTATTCAGCCTATAAATACGATGATTTATACGGTACTCCTCCGTTTCATAAAGAATGTCATTTTAACACTCTATTTTTGTTTTACAAAGAGTGTCATTTTGTATTTTCAATGCAAAAAATCAAACAAAATTTCAATTTTAACCCTATTGCTTTAGGGTATTAATTAGAAAGAAAAAAATTATTTAGTGTATTAATAAGGGGTAATGTATAAATTTTAATAGTTTTTTTAATATGTGTGAAATATGTCAAAATGACATTCTTTGTGAAACAGAGGGAATATCTGTTTAAAAATGTTTCCTAGAAAAAGTTAGAAAAAAACAATTTACAAGAAAACGGATATGAATTAAAGTCGGGTTCGTCGGTCTGCAGTGTGATTATGTAATTGTGTGACAAATGTTTATTATGGGTTCTAATCTTTATAATATTATTTAAGAAGACATTTTTAAAAATGAACTTTGTTTTGTAAGTTATTACATGAGATGTCATTACAAATAAAAAAATATAATTGAAATAAGAAAAGATATAATTGTCTTTTTAAAATTATTGATGAGAATATGAAAATTATTTATTTTCCATTAAAGAGATTATTTACTATTTATTTTCTTAATTATTGTGATATTATTAAATAATAATCAATCCATACATATTCAAAGAAAAAATATATTCAAAATCTTGCAATATTTTTCACTATAATTATTATTAAATATTTTACTAATTTTATAAAGAATTAGACAAGAGAAAATTGATTTTTATAAGAGTTTGTGGACTGACCACAAAAATCATAGTCATTAAGCGGTGCATATCTCTATAATATTATTTAAGAAGACATTTTTGAAAATGAATTTTGTTTTGTAAGTTATTATATGAAATGTCATTACAAATAAGAAAAGATAATTGAAATAAGAAATGATATAATTGTTTTTTAAAATTATTGATGAAAATATAGAAAGTGTTTATTTCCCATTAAAGATGTTATTTACTATTTAGTTTCTTAATTATTATGATATTATTAAATAATAATCAATCCATACATATTCAAAGAAAAATATATTCGAAATCTTGCAATATTTTTCACTATAATTATTATAAAATATTTTACTAATTTTATAAAGAGTTGGACACGAGAAAATTGATTTTTTAAGTTTGTAGACTGACCACAAAAATCATAGTCATTAAGCGGTGCATATTAGAGTTATGTTTTTAAGATTATAGGTTTTTGCGGGTTAGCCTTAATAATATTTTAGTTTATTGCAAAATGAGTTAAGTAGACATGTTAGTCCGGATTGACAGTTCTATCTATAATCATTAGTTAAACATATTTTAAAATTCAGATAAAAACAATTTTTTAAAAATTTCAAAACAATTATTAAACAAAAATTACTTCGCGCTATATAGGTAGCGCGGATTGAATCCTAGTATATGGTATGCATATAAACAATTTAAACATTTGATTTTTTTTTTGTTCAAATGTTTTTTTTAAACCATATATACAATGGTCTAGTTAAAAGTAATCCCATACATTTTGCATGATCCTTCATTCGGATATATCTCCATAAACATTAATCATATATTAAGATATAAAAACATAAAGCTATTTATGAAAAAAAATTTACAAGATATTGTGAAAACATATTTTTATTTTTTTGCAAATTCAATTACTTTGTAAAAAAAATATTAGATTTATCTTATTATTAGGTTTGTTTTAGTAGTAACGAAAAATCCGTATTTTCATAAGACTAAAATTCTTGAAGAAACGGCATGCTTTCATAAACTTTCTCCTAAAAAAATGATTCATCGAAAACCAAATTCGAAAATGAACACTGGGCTTTTTGTTGTTGGGTAACAAGTTAACAACTAACATAGGACCCGAAAATCAAATGGTTTGGATATGACCCGACCCGGCCTGACCTCACCCGAAATTGTAAATGGCGCTGCAGTGACCAATTTCTTCTCCAGTTCGAAAACGGAGACGAAGGGCATCGACGGCCGCCCTATCGATCTCCGATTTCAAAACTAGATTTTAGGCTAAGCAGTGGAAACTTCGAAAATTCACAAAAACAAAACTGTTTACTGGGTTTCGTATTTTTCTTGCGTTTTTCATCACGTTCAGATCTCATGATTCATTGTCCGATCTCGTTGCGGTTCCGTAAACCTTGATGCAACGATCTCATGCTCGTTCCAGGTTGAAAACAAAATCAGATATGGATCATCTCAGGGTTCAGACTCGACCTGGCCAACGATCATTGCCGTCGTCGACCAACACTCTCGCCAAACCCAAGTGTAAACCGGCGAGATCGATTATCCTGATAATCATCGCTTCCGTCGCTATCGCGTTGGGTTTATTTTTCGTTTGCTATTCAATTTTACTCCCCGGAAGGAATCGGAGAGTTTCGCTCCGGTACAGCGTCGTGATTGACGGCGGGAGTTCTGGGACCCGAGTTCACGTGTTCGGGTTTCGGATTGAATCCGGGAAACCCGTTTTCGATTTCGGTGGGGAGAATTACGCTAGTATGAAGCTGAGTCCTGGTTTGTCTTCGTATGCTGATAATCCGGACGGAGCGAGCGTGTCAGTGGCGGAGCTTGTGGAATTCGCAAAGGGGAGAGTTCCGAAGGGAATGTTGAAGAAGAGTGACATTAGGTTAATGGCGACTGCTGGGATGAGATTGCTTGAGATGCCTGTTCAGGAACAGATTCTCGAAGTTACCAGAAGCGTTCTTAGATCTTCTGGGTTTAATTTTCGAGAGGAATGGGCATCGGTTATCTCAGGTTAGTTTTCGGAATCGATTCCTTATACATTGTGGGAGTAAAGGAGAGTGTTTGACTGAGATGTTCAAGTTTACCTTTCTTTGGTGCTCTTATAACTCTTGTTGTTAGTATTGGGAGTGCTTTTGGTTTATGTTTCATTTTCTTCTATATTAGCTTAGTTGAGTGGTTGAGTGATAGTGAATGTGCACATCCATTGGCGATTGGAAGTGCTAATTATTGGAAACACTTATCAGGATCTGATGAAGGTATGTATGCTTGGGTTGTTGCCAATCACGCACTCGGTTCTCTTGGAGGTGATCCCTTGCAAACAATGGGGATTGTTGAACTCGGTGGGGCATCTGCTCAGGTTCTGTCTCTTCCCTTCGAATTTGTTATCGATAAAAAAGTATGCTTCTAATACCAACTGTGTGGTAAATGGTCGATTGAAAGTGATGACTGTTTGTGCATGGGTTTAGGTGACATTTGTGTCAAGTGAGCTTGTGCCTCTTGAGTTTTCGCGAACGATATCCTTTGGAAATGTTTCATACAGTCTCTACAGTCACAGCTTCCTCCACTTTGGGCAGGTAACTTCTGAGAGCAGAGTATTTGACTATTTGTCTATGAGAAATTGTTTTCTTCAATTTATCGTTTAAAAGTTTGGTGTTTGGAAACTTTCTGTAATTGTGCCCCTATTTGCTGCTTGTTGATCTCTGATTTTTAAATTTCTATAAAATTGTAGAAAATGCCACGAAAACAAAGGATTTTAACCCTTTGTAAATGTTGAAGATGCTATTAACTTTTTTTGCCTTGCAGGATGCAGCACATGAAAAGTTATGGCAATCACTCCACAACTCAGGTTGGTTGTTGATAAATCTTTAAAGTAATCACCAGTTTATTTTACTGAACTTGATGACTTTTTAGAGTTAAAATTGCACTTTTGAGTTTAGGCAATTGAAATAAGCTTCTTTCCCTTCAAAACTCAGTGTTTCAATCCTTGCAGCTGTAAACTCGACAGGGGAAGGAATAGTTACTGACCCTTGTACTCCAAAAGGATACATCATCGACAAAAAATCACAGAAGGATTCATCCGGAATCTTAGCTGAAGAAAGCAGATTTACAGCCTCAGTTCAAGCTGCTGGTAACTTTTCAAAATGCCGATCCGCTACATTCGCCATGCTACAGGAAGGAAAAGGTAAAGAGCATTATTGGTGTAGCTGAATATCGTTCCTCGTGTCAATTCTCTTTATCTCTTATGGGTTTACTTTGAGTGCAGAGAAATGTGCTTATAAGCATTGTTCTATTGGATCAATATTCACACCTAAGCTTCAAGGAAGTTTTTTGGCTACAGAAAATTTCGTCCACACCTCGAAGGTATAAATCTTTGAATTTCGTGTTGGTCGACGTCAACATTATGTGTCTGAACTTGTGGAGAATTGTTTGAACATACATTCGTCTTACATTTCTGTCTTGAACAGTTTTTTGGGTTGGGAGAAAAGGATTGGCTGTCTGAAATGATTTTAGCCGGAAAGAGATTCTGTGGAGACGATTGGTCGAAGTTGAAACTGAAACATCCAACATTTAAAGAGGAGAGTTTGCTTCGGTATTGTTTCTCATCAGCATATATTGTCTCAATGCTTCACGATAGTCTCGGTTTTGCTCTTGATGATGAAAGGTAAATGTTACTGCACAAATTCAAGAACATTAGATCAATTTCAGTTTTGGGTCTCAATTTGAAATTATGTTTTTTTGTATCATTTTTATGCAGAATTGGGTTTGCGGATAAAGCAGGAGAAGACATACCACTAGATTGGGCATTGGGAGCTTTTATACTAAATACTGCCACAACCACTTCTGATTACAGTGGTAAATCTAGAAAAATTATTGACTTGAGTAACGTAGACTAGCCAGATACAAAATATGAAATTAGTTACTAGTATAAAAAAGATTTTTATTTTTTTCAGATAAAACAAGTAAATTATCATCGTATATTTGTATTTACGTTAACTCGTGTTTACAAAAAAAAAAAATTACAAGATTTAAAATGTACTTTGTAAGGTTTTGTATGGATTTTCTAAGTTTTTACATCATTTCTAAAAACAATTCAGTTTTTCGAGGTAGATCCCACTAAAACACACAACTTCTTGAATATATTCTTTTTGTTTAGAACAATTTTTGGAAAACTTTTAGAATGCTGTAGTTATGTATTTTTCACAGCGAAAAAATACTACAGCTTAGAAGCTTACAATTATTTTTTATAGTAATTAATCTATGGTACAGCTACAATCAATTAGACTAGAATATGATATTACTTTTCTTGAATATACTTCACAAGGAGATCTCCCCTTACGGCATCTTTAGGAACACGCCCATCGTTTGCTTGGGCTTATTGGTCGGCCTAAAAACCAACTCCAAGAGGTTACGAAAAAGTCATTGGTTCAAAAAGGAATAAATCTACGGATCTTTGGGCAGATTCATAATAAACACACACAAAAAAACGCAAATTGCATATACAAATTTAATGTGTTACTTGTAAATTTATGAAACTTTTTAAAATCAATTACGTTAATATTATAACGCTACGACAGTAAATTATTTCACCAATTAATGTAATCAATTAAATGTGTTACTTCATTCAAAAAAATAATAATTAAATGTGTTATTTGATTTGAACAGCAAAGATTAAAACTAAAATCTATAAACTAATATTTTAATACAGCATCCATTCATGCCCTATCATTTTTGTTCTAAGGACATCTCGTAGATACTATATAAGAGATATTATCCATCTATTCCGAATTTATGTGACTTAGAGCATGATTATCGGGGTTTCTTAAGGAGTCTCTTATGCATATTTTAATAATTTATTTAATCAGAAAATATTAAAATGGTAAGAGACGTTTTTGTGAGGGTTTCTTAACCTATTTTAATATTAAATAAATGGTTAAGAACCATGAAGGGTTTTTGCAATAATTGCTCTTATGTCCATAAGAAGTAATAAAACCAAATTGGAAAGGTGAAATGTGGCCGTTCCTTTGTTCGTTAGAAGTTAGAACTGGACCACGTTTAAATAGATATGTGTGGCTCTGTGTCGCTTAGATGGGCTCGTTAATTGATTAATCACGTGTTTAAATATGACCCGACCCGACCCGACTCGAGTAGGTATGTTAGTTGTAAGTTGTAAAGTTTTAAATAGGCGCTCCTCCATTGACCAACTTCTTCTCCACTACGAAGGAGACTGAGAGTAGCGACGAGCTTCATCGGCGGCGGTCTTCGAACGGCCGTTTCCGAACTCCGATTTCTCACCGATAATAGAATCAGGTTCTAAACTAATTAAGACGAAGAAACTTCCAATTCACGAATACAAATTGCTAATTAATTGCGTTACGTTTTTCCTCTTGCGTATTTTTTTAGTTTTTTGGTTCATATATACGTTAAGATCTCATTATTGTCAAGTCAGTTTTCCTTTTAGTTACCTTAACGTTAACAGAACCATCTCACGCTCGTTTTTAGGTTGAAAAAAAATGAAACCGGAGATGGAGGATCCTCTCATTGTTCAGATTCTACCCGACCACCGAACATCGCCGACGTTCGCTTTCACTAAGCCCAAGTCGAAACCTACGAAATCGATTCTCTTGCTAATCGTCGCTATGACGTTAGGGTTATTATTTGTTTTCTATTCAATTCTGTTCTCCGGTTCCGGTTGGAATCGGAGAAGTTCGTTCCGGTACAGTGTCGTTATCGATGCCGGGAGTTCTGGGACCCGAGCTCATGTGTTCCGGTACTGGATCGAATCCGGGAAACCGGTTTTCGATTTCGGTGAGGAGAATCACGCTAGCTTGAAGCTGAGACCTGGTCTGTCTTCGTATGCTGATAATCCGGAAGGAGCGAGCGTGTCAGTGGCGGAGCTTGTGGAATTTGCAAAGGGGAGAGTTCCGAAGGGAATGTTGAAGAAGAGTGACATTAGGTTGATGGCGACTGCTGGGATGAGATTGCTTCAAGAAACCGTTCAGGAACAGATTCTTGAAGTCACCAGAGGAGTTCTCAGATCTTCTGGGTTTGACTTCCGAGACGAATGGGCTTCTGTTATCTCTGGTTAGTCTTTTGGAATCAATTCTTGCATTTGACCAAAATATGATTTTTTTGTTTAAGATTAGGGCTAGATTGATCACTGACCTACCAATTCTAACTCTGTGGGAATACATGAGAGTGTAATTGGGTGAGATGCTCTAGTAACTATTGGTGTTAGTATTATTGGACTTGGATCTATGTTTTAGATTTTTTTTTTTTTTTTTTTTAAGGCTTAGTTGAGTAATAGTAGTTATTTGATAACTTGTGAAATTTTCTCTAGGATCTGATGAAGGTATGTATGCTTGGGTTGTTGCAAATCATGCGCTTGGCTCACTTGGAGGTGATCCTTTGCAAACAACGGGGATTGTTGAACTCGGTGGGGCTTCTGCGCAGGTTTAATCTCCTCCCCTGTCAAATTTGGTACTTCAACTATGTGGTAAATGGTGACTGTTTGTGCATTGATTTAGGTGACATTCGTGTCAAGTGAGCTTGTGCCTCCTGAGTTCTCACGTACGATATCATATGGAAATGTTTCATACAAAATCTACAGTCACAGCTTCCTCCATCTTGGACAGGTTAACTTCTAAGAGCAGAGCATTTTTCTTTGAGTGCTTGTTTTCTTTGATTCATCTTATTTTTTTCAAAGTTGTTTGGAAACTTAGTGAACTGTGTCCCTCCTTGTTGTTTTTATCTCTGTTTTTTCTTACATTTCCTCAAAATTGTTGATAAATGCTACCAAGAAAATGGATTTGTATCCTTTTTTAATTTTCAAAAAACTATCAACTTTTGTCGCCTTGCAGGATGCAGCACAAGAAGAATTACTGGAATCACTCCAGAACTCAGGTTAGTTGTTGATAAACCCTCAGAGTAATCACTTAGCTTGGATACTGAACTTGTAGATTTTGTAAAGTTAATAATTGCACTTTGGAGTTTAGGCAACTGAAACAATCTTCTTTTCCCTCAAAACTCATACAGTTGCAAACTCTACAGGGGAAGGAATAGTTACTGACCCTTGTACTCCTAAAGGATACATTTTCAACAAAAATTCACAGAAGGATTCATCCGGAGTCTTAGTTGAAGAAAACAAACTTACAGCCTCAGTTCAAGCTGCTGGTGATTTTTCAAAATGCCGATCCGCTACATTCGCAATGTTGCAGGAAGGAAAGGGTAAGAGCATTTTTAGCATAGCTGAATGTCGTTGCTCAGTGTCAATATTCTTCGATCTCTCATGGATGCAGGTTTGGTACCTTTGTTGTGTACAGAAAATTGTGCTTATAAGCATTGTTCTATTGGATCAACATTCACACCTGACCTTCAAGGAAGGTTTTTGGCTACAGAAAATTTCTACCACACCTCCAAGGTATATAATCTCATGATATCATGTTAGTCAACGTCAAGATTCGTGAAGAATTTGTTTGAACATGATCTTATGTTCCTGTCTGGATCAGTTTTTTGGGTTAGAAGAAAAGGATTGGCTGTCTGAAATGGTTTTAGCCGGCAAGAGTTTCTGTGGAGAAGAATGGTCGAAATTGAAAGTGAAATACCCAACAACTAAAGAAGAATTTTTGCATGGATATTGCTTCTCATCAGCATATATTATCTCAATGCTTCACGATAGTCTTGGTTTTGCTCTTGATGATGAAAGGTAAAATGTTACTGCCATAAATTCAAGAATAATTACATCAATCAATGTCGGTTTTGAATTTGGGTTTCGATCAAAAACTATGTTTGTTTTTTTTTCTTTTTGCAGAATCGAGTTTGCAAGTAAAGCAGGAGAAAAAGACATACCACTAGATTGGGCATTGGGAGCTTTTATACTAAATACTGCCACGACCACTTCTGATTACTTTGCCAAATCTAGAAAAATGCTTGGCTGAAGTAACGTAGCCAAATACAAAATATGCTATTGTTTTGCTATAAAATATGGGGCTTTTGCATGTAAAGTCTTGTAAGGAAAGTTGAAATAAGTGAAATATGTGCAATTAGGTCCTAAAATATCGTGTTCCAATAAAGCACGTAAATTATGTCATATATCTGTATTTTACGTTAATCTATGTTTGAAACTTTTGACATCGTTTCTGTCTGTGAAATATGTTAGCTACTCATAATATTCTTTTTCTTTTTTTCAAAACAATTATTTTAAATATTTAGATGCTGTAGCGGTAATATTATAGCATTATGACGGTTGAATTTTTCTAATCAATTATTCGATAATACATATAAGAAAACATGAAGAAGACTGGAAGTGGGCAAAAAATTATGGCATCGCCTTTTCCTTCTTCTAGGTGAGGTTAGTTGTATAAGTATATCAAGTTACAAATGCTCATTTCTCATATATAATTAATTTGGATAAGTTGTTTCAAAACAAATGGCTGAACAAGTATAACCATTCGAACAAGTATAGACTGAGAGTAGCGACGAGCTTCATCGGCGGCAGTAACGGCCGTTTCCGAACTCCGATTTCTCACCGATTATAGAATCAGGTTCTAAACTAATTATGACGAAGAAACTTCCAATTCACGAATACAAATTGCTAATTAATTGCGTTACGTTTTTCCTCTTGCGTATTTTTTTAGTTTTTTGGTTCATATATACGTTAAGATCTCATTATTGTCAAGTCAGTTTTCCTTTTGGCTACCTTAACGTTAACACAACCATCTCACGCTCGTTTTCAGGTTGAAAAAAAATGAAACCGGAGATGGAGGATCCTCTCATTGTTCAGATTCTACCCGACCACCGAACATCGCCGCCGTCGCCGACGTACACTTTCACTAAGCCCTAGTCGAAACCTACGAAATCGATTCTCTTGCTAATCGTCGCTATGACGTTAGGGTTATTATTTGCATTCTATTCAATTCTGTTCTCCGGATGGAATCAAAGAAGTTCGTTCCGGTACAACGTCGTTATCGATGCCGGGAGTTCGGGGACCCGAGCTCATGTGTTCCGGTACTGGATCTGATGAAGGTATATATGCTTGGGTTGTTGCAAATCATGCGCTTGGCTCACTTGGAAGTGAACCTTTGCAAACAACGGGGATTGTTGAAGTCGGTGGGGCTTCTGCGCAGGTTTAATCTCCTCCCCTGTCAAATTTGGTATTTATGAGACTTCCAACTAAATGGTCGACGGTGACTGTTTGTGCATTCGTTTAGGTGACATTCGTGTCAAGTGAGCTTGTGCCTCCTGAGTTTTCGCGTACGATATCCTATGGAAATGTTTCATATAAAATATACAGTAACAGCTTCCTCCACTATGGACAGGTAACTTCTGAGAGCAGAGTATTTGTCTTTGAGTGCTGTTTTCTTTGATAAATCTTTTTTTTTCTTTTTCAAAGTTGTTTGGAAACTTAGTGAACTGTGAAGCCATTGTTCAAAGAAAAAAAACTTAGTGAACTGTGTCCCTCTTTGCTGTTTTTTTATCTCTGTTTTTTCTTACATTTCCTCAAAATTGTTGATAAGTGCTACCAAGAAAATGGATTTTAATCCTTTGTTAAATTTCAAGAAGCTATTAACTTTTGTCGCCTTGCAGGATGCATCACAAGAAGAGTTATTGGAATCACTCAAGGACTCAGGTAATTAGTTGTTGATAAACCTTAAAGTAAACACTTGTATACCGAACTTGAAGATTTTGTAAAGTTAATAATTGCACTTTGGAGTTTAGGCAACTGAAACAATCTTCTTTTCCCTCAAAACTCATACAGTTGCAAACTCTACAGGGGAAGGAATAGTTACTGACCCTTGTACTCCTAAAGGATACATCATCGACAAAAAATCACAGAAGGATTCATCCGGAATCTTAGCTGAAGAAAGCAGATTTATAGCCTCAGTTCAAGCTGCTGGTAACTTTTCAAAATGCCGATCCGCTACATTCGCAATGTTGCAAGAAGGAAAGGGTAAGAGCATTTTTAGCATAGCTGAATGTCGTTGCTCAGTGTCATTATTCTTCGATCTCTCATGGATGCAGCTTTGGTACTTTTGTTGTGTACAGAGAATTGTGCTTATAAGCATTGTTCTATTGGATCAACATTCACACCTGACCTTCAAGGAAGGTTTTTGGCTACAGACAATTTCTACCACACCTCCAAGGTATATAATCCCATGATATCATGTTAGTCAACGTCAAGATTTGTGAAGAATTTGTTTGAACATGATCTTATGTTCCTGTCTGGATCAGTTTTTTGGGCTAGAAGAAAAGAATTGGCTGTCTGAAATGATTCTAGCCAGCAATAGTTTCTGTGGAGAAGAATGGTCGAAACTGAAAGTGAAATACCCAACGACGAAAGAAGAATATTTGCTTGGGTATTGCTTCTCATTAGCATATATTATCTCAATGCTTCACGATAGTCTTGGTTTTGCTCTTGATGATGAAAGGTAAAATGTTACTGCCACAAATTCAAGAACAATTACATCAATCAAAGTCGGTTTTGAATTTGGGTTTCGATCAAAAACTATGTTTGTTTTGTCTGCAGAATCGAGTTTGCAAGTAACGCAGGAGAAAAAGGCATACCACTAGACTGGGCATTGGGAGCTTTTATCCTAAAAACTTCTAGAGCCACTTCTGATTACAGTGGCAAATCTAGAAGGATGCTTGGCTGAAGTAACGTAGCCAATTTATTTTGAAGTCAAGAAAATAAAGTTCATTCGTACTTGTATTCTGTTGATCGAAGCCAATAATCTTATACAATTCACAAAATATATCTTTTGTTACTCTGTAGAAATTCAAAGTTTGTCTAGACTTGGAATCTTCTAAAATTGAGATTCAATTGTCTTTTCCAAATATTTAATCAAATGAACAAACAGAACCATTAGGGTTTTAAAACAAAAAAAATCATTACTACATTTACCTTTTAGGATAATTTTTTTTAAAATTTTTTTAATTTTTTAGTAACTTTACCTTTATGATTAGAAATTGGTTATAAAATTTTCAAAAATTTTAGTTTTTTTCTTTTTTATTTATTTATTTAATTTGGCTTTTATGATAAATTTACATTTTCTATTTTTTTTTTTGGTAACTTTAGAAATCGATTATAAATTTTTCTTTTTATTGTTAATATTATGTGGCAAAATTTAATTGAAAAATCTTTTTACACGTGTGAAAATATGATGGATTGACATGGCACATGTCACGATCTAGTGAATTACTACCTTTGAAACATTCAGTTTTATATAATAAGATAAAAAATAAAAACTAAAAGAATATAAATATTCTTATCAACATTGATTTTAATCCAAAATTAAATCTAAATTCAACGATAAAATCATATCACAAATCCTTAAAACTAAACATTTTTCGGTAGTACAAGCTTATTAATAAAAATTTATATAACAACAGCGTCAGTCTATATGTGTCAGATATATATATATACTTCTAAACTCGTGCGTCCGCTCGGGATAAAGTTTTTTTGTAATATATAAAATGTAAAATGAGGAATAAGAACTAATTTAAAATTATTGATTAAAATATGTATAATTTGTAATTTTTAAGTTTATAATAGATTTAATAAATGTTTGATAATATATTCAATTTATTTTTAAAAAATAAGAAATTTTTGAAAACACATTCCAAAAATGCTCAGTTTTAATAGTATAGGTAACCAACTGACCATGTCTTTCTTTGTTAACTCTTAATTTTATTTCCTTATTGAATAATTGCCCATTTCTATAACTCAACGGTCAATAATTTTCAAAACATACAACTATGGCTATATGTACGCAACAGTTGACATATATGTACCTGATCATTTATGGTCAACGACGTTAATATGTTTTAAAATAAAATAAAATGCAAGTTCTACAATATTCTTCAAACCAAGTGTTTACTTAGTAAAAAAAGACCAAGTGTTTACTTATTTTTAATAAATCTTATTCTTCATACATAGTTGTCTCTTGCCTTGAACCTTATCTATTCTAATATAAATATCGTTAAAAAAAAATCCATCTGGCTTATACTATAATGTGTATCTATTAAAACAACAGAGTATATAATTGTATTAAATTAACAGAAAAAACTAAATCAAATAGATATCTTTAATTATATTATATTTTAAAATGACAGTTTTTCCAGCAAAATAAAATCTAAAAGACTAAAGTGGCTGTAAACTGTTGATTTAAAAGTTTGGCTGCAAAAATTTAACGGTGACTTAAATGGAAAAAAGAAAAGTAAAAGTCATGTTACTGGATTTAAAAATAAAAGTAAAAACAAGAAGAGAAAAAAAATAAACAAATTTAGGTAGACTTTTAGAGATGTAAGATGATTAAAGCTTGTTTCGGTTAAACTTGACTTCAAAAACTTTTAAAACTTTTTTTGGTATCTATAGCTTTAAAAGTATTTATTATGTAACTGATGAGTTTTGAACTGATCTTCGGATTATTAAAATAATAAACGATAAGAAAATGATTATATGCTGTATTGTTTTGAGTGATTTGAATCGGTTTTACTTTTCATCAAACAACAACTTGTTTTGTATTTGTATGTATGTGCTTGTATATCTTAATTCCTACCTAACTAGTATAATCTATGTTGTTAATAAGAATTATATAGGCAAATTAAATATAACTACTAGATTGCCCATTAAGAGTTATTATAGTATATTAGATTGCCACTAGGAGCCGTTATAACGTATAACTCTGGTCAACGGCTATAACTAACGGAGCCGTTAAACTTTTCAGACGTCGTTATCTCTCTCTCTCCCTCTTCTTTTTTCTTCCGCTATAAAAAGCTATTTTCCATTTGCTTGATTTACGGGAAAATCTATGTGAAAAGAAAAAAAAAAGTTTCTATCTTCCCCAGAAAATTTTCTGGAAGCAAACCACAAGTTCTTTGCGTCTCTGCTAACATTCCTCCGGATTTTTCTGCTCTTAAATCAAGGACGAGAAAGCTTTCCCTTCACGCTATAAACACACCTCTTCCCCCAATTTTTCCAGGTGATTTTTTTTCTAGATTTCAGTATCTCGTTTTTTCGTTTTCTATGTTTCTCCGATTTTTCCCGGATTCGCTAAATCTCGATTCATGTCTGATTAGAGTTCGTATACTTGTGATTTTTTTTTAAATAGGTATTTAGGGTGTTGGATTTGGATTTCGTGAGATATAAAGTGGAGTGAGAAGTGGTTTTTGAAATTGAGATGAGTGGACACATGATGGTATATGTCGATGGATTGATGCGGCCGGTTCCGTTACCTCCGGCTCCGGTTATCGCGGAGGTTGAATCGGAGGCGCCTGAGCCGTATGGCCTCACGGCGGTGGCGGAGGATAGTGCAATTGATATCTACGACGGAGATACTACGGAGGAGGAGCAGGAGGATTCATTGATTTGGTCGGCGGAGTGCCGTATTTGTCATGAGGAATCCGCTATTAAGAATCTCGAGAGCCCATGTGCTTGCAATGGCAGCCTAAAGGTAGTTTTAAAAAAAAAAATTCCATTTGTTCATGCTCTCACTATGATTATCCAGGAAAAGCTGAGAAAACTGAGTATATGACTCAACTCTATGTTTTTGACCAGTATGCTCACAGAAAATGTGTTCAACATTGGTGCAATGAAAAGGGAAACACAATATGCGAGATCTGTCATCAGGTACATACGCTTTTCTCTATACTCGCCGCCTTTTGTTGTAAATCTTTAGGATCGAAGAGATGTCTCTGATGAAATTACTAGATACTGTGAACCTTGATATGACTATGCATTTTATATGATAGACTATAATTATTTCAGAACAATTGAAGAGCATATTTGTTAATGGCAGTGGTGACTAGTTTAGGAGGATCATTCATTCTGATTCCCGCTTCAATCATCTTCGCGTTCTTATGCAGCTTGGAAGATAGTCAAAGTAGACATATTCAGATAATGTGTGACTTATAACATTTTAGCTTGGGACTTTTAATAGATAATTGAGAATTCAACTCAAAGTTCATGCATAATATATCTAACACCCTTTTAACTGCTCTTATCCAGCCATACCAAGCTGGATATACCTCTCCACCACCTCGACTCCAATCTGAAGAAACTACTGTTGACATTGGGTATATAATCAGTTTCATAATTCCGCCATACACATAAGGTTTGGTTATATATATGGCTTGTAATTGTTCTGACATAAAATGCCTGTTTGTAGTGGAGGATGGACGATATCAGGTTTGGATTTACATGACCCACGCCTCCTGGCAATCGCAGAAGCTGAACGCCAGATTTTAGAGTCGGAGTATGATGATTATACAGCTTCAGATACCAGTCTAGCTGCATTTTTCCGCATATCTGCTCTAATAGTAAGCCTAGAGCTTCTCGACAAGTTTCAACCACTACCAATTTTTTTACTGAGTTGTAAACCCGATAACATCCTCTATTTTTGTTTTGCAGTTGATGACTCTTCTATTGAGATACGCACTGACTATACCAGTTTATGCAGATGGTGAAGATGAGGACCCTTCTTCAATACTTTCTGTAAGTTAAAATCAAGTTTCTGTAACAGATTATGCGAATGGTGAAGATGACCATTCTTCTGGAAGTTTCATAAAAATTCCAACTCCATACCACAACATTAATCTTAAATCTCTTTGCAGCTTTTCTTACTCCGAGCTGCCAGTTTTCTTCTTCCTTGCTACATCATGGCATCAGCCATTAGTATGTTGCATCGGCGAAGACAAAGACAGGTTAGCTTTTAAACACACTTGCTACAAACTTTTCTTATCATTTTGACACAGTCTTAAAACAAAAAAACTGACTGAACAGGAAGCAGCGGCTTTGGCCACCCGGTTTGCGTTGGTGCTCAGCTCACATCAACCTAGAACTGTGATTAATTATTTGTCGATGGAGCCGTGATATACTAGTTTTACACAAAAATTCAGGTATAATGCTTTTCACTGATTTCATCAGAAAAAGATTATGTGGTGTAAGCTAAAGAGACCATCACAAGATCTACATGAAGGTCCTTCTGAATCGGCTTTCTCACAAGCGTAACAAAGGAGTGTCCTAACTTAGTGCAGATTTTTTTCAAAGTAAACGAATCTAAGAAAGATTCCGTGTATGTACAGTTCAGAGTTTCTGATTTTGTGGATTGTATAAACTGAAAGATGTGATTTTTGTTTTTGGTAATGTAGCATTGAGTTTTTCAATAACATTACAAGCATTTCACTTTATACGGGAAAGACCAAGGCGCGTGATCATTCTGAAATTACAAGCATTTCACTTTATACGGGGAAGACCGAGACGCGTGGTTATATGAATAGATTTTTTTTTTCAAAAAAAAATAAAAAACAGATATATGTAGCTTGGTATATATGTATGAATGGAAATGATATATATATACAAATACTATCATGATCTTGTAAGAAGGCTAAGAGTATCACAATTCACATTAGATAACTCGACCAAAACTCAGATTATTACATACAGTTTGAATTATTTCGTCGATCACATGATAAAGCTTTTTCATGTTAATTGCGGACAGAACAAAGAGCAAAGCTCAAAGCTAGCTTGCCTGCAATAGTTCCTTAATGTCATACCCTTGGATCTACAAAAAAAGAAAAGAAAAAAAAAACATAAAACAAACATAAGTTAAGAGTTGATAGGTCCTTAGTGATCAGAGGAATGAGTTTTCTACCTGAAGAAAAGTGAGCAGCAAAATAACTCCTGAGTTCCAAAATCCGTGTATGATCATTGGGGTAATGAGATTGCGGGTTTGCGCATACGATAATCCCAATACCGAACCTAAACCAGATGAAAATAGTTACATATTTCAAGTCAGAGATGTTTATAAACATGAGAAAATGGTAGTGCTATTGTTTTAATTTATGTTTTTTACCTAGAATGAACAACTGCGGGAATTCGCCGGGTGTGAGGTGGGCAAGGGCAAAAGCAGCTGAGCTGATGATGATCGCTATTGGGGTCGGGACCCTGAAATGTGAAATGAAAACTGTTGTTAGCTTTTGTTCATAACTGAAAATGCGAGGGAGAGGAGAGGTTTTACCATTTGGTAAGAGAGACCATGAAGAATCCGCGAAACACTGTCTCCTCAAGAAGTGGAGCAAGGATTCCAGTTATACCCACTAAGCTTAAGGTGCTGTACAATCAATGTGATCAGATTCTAGTATTAATGCTCATCCCCATTTTGTATTTCTTTGTGGAAGTACCTTATGTTCGAGGATCCAATTAATGGGAGAAGCTTCATCAAAGAGTCGACCTGAAAACATCATACTAGCCTCATTACTGTTATTCCATCAGACGTTTCAGAAAGAAGAAAAAAAACATTAAAATATGGTAGTGACTTGTCCTAACCTCCCTTTCGGGTGTCTCTGTCCTGAACAAGGATAAAGCAACACCTGTTAAAGCAATAGCACCAACAGCACCAATTAGACCGATTCCACCCCACACGAGCCATCCTTTTTGCAGGTTGAAAGGTTGTTTCAAATCTGAAGATTGAACAAAAGGTCAAAGGCCGATAAAGAGCAAACAGTGCAAGACAATGCCGATAGATAAAAGCAAAGTACCATAGCGCAAAATATCTTGAGGAAGTGGCTCAAAGGTTTTGGCAACAGTGAATATGACAGCAAGTACCACTGCAGTTGTTAAGCTGCAAAGTATATTAAGATAAATTTATCCAACGCAAGGTAGAGAGATGAGCTATGTAAATTTGGCTAATGCACTAACATTCTAAAACCAGTTTACATGAACAAGTACAAGAGTAAGACTGATAAAATACACAAAGATTAGTAGTTAATGATACCCTTGATCCAGGAATAAAATTTCCGCCTTTTCGTCCAAGCTCAGTTTCTCAACGTCGATTCCTAAAAACGGTATGACCAACATCTCGGTCAATCCTGTCAAAACAAAACTGCCTGGGAACAAAATTAATCTCACTCCATACATTAAAAATAGTTTGATATGATTATATGTTCATACACAGAGGATAGTCACTGAACAACATCTTACTATTTTAACCAATAAAGAGAGATTATTTTTCAGATCAATCTACTTAACCATCACATTTATCCTAACGCAGTTCTATGTTTCATCAAACTCCAGCCCTAACTCATCCAAAGGAAAGCTTTTGACGGCGTCAGAAAATGGAGAGTACCTTAATCCACAAGCAAGCGAAGTTAACGAAACTGTCTGCCATTCCCATGGAACTTCCCATCTCTGAAGTATCGGCCACTCTGAGCTACCTCCCTGTAACTAAGACACCAATCAAAATATCAAATATTTTTCTTCAAAATTTGGTAGAATTTGGATCCAATTGAACATAATTACAAAGAACTGCCTCAGAAAAAAAAAAAAAAATTGTAAACTGAAAATTTCCCGGAAACCAAATAGTATAATCTAATCAAGCTAGAGCCAGAGCAATGGTAACCTTTTCCTCTCCTCCAGGTTCCTTCCCAGAGTTGAAAATGCACGCCGATCTCCATTTCCTCCGATTAACCGTAGATAACCGGCGGCTAGTAAATCCCTGAGAAAACCGGCTCAAACCGCCGCGGTTATAAGTCTTCGGCAAAATTAAACCCCGGCTATCGGAGATGCAGAAAAGAGACGAAGATTGAGATAAGCACGAGATTATCTGCGAAACCATTTGAATTGTTTGACTTTTTTTTATGTTCTCAAAAAACTTCAACCAAAGCAACAAGATTGTTAGAGTGAGGAAGAGGATAAGGTCCGACTAAAACAGGTCGGGTAGAAAAACCCGTATCAGAATACTTGCTTAAAAGCGATGTCGTTCGATTATGGGCCTGTTTATGTCAATTGAGGCCCAAAACCCCTCAACGACCAAATCGAAAGGTCTTTGTCATGTATAACAAAAATAAATACATCCCTCGTGCTTCCTAATTTGTAATTTTGTTCCTTAGGAGAATGATATCCACTTATTTTATTTTCATTTAAAAAAAAAATCATTTTCGTTATAACCAAGACAAAAAAATAGTTAATATTATTTCAAGCATTAGCACAGAATCACTGGCAAATTGGCCCTATTGTCCTAGTAATGTGGACCCTACACCCATTGAACAATTGACACTTAGATTCAGAGAAAACCAGTAATCATACCCAAAAAAACAAAAAAAAAGAGAAAACCAGTAGCTTTCTCTATTTAAATCCAAATCTAAATCCTCCACAAGAAATAGTAATGCAAAAATGCAAGAAAGAGAAATGGTTACTTTAACTCCATCTTCTTCAACTCCAAACAAATCTTTTGATTTCATGATGAACAATGATAACAGTAACAGTCTCTATGGTCCTTTCTCTTCTTCTTCTTCTACTTCTTTCTCTTACTTGACAAGCAAGGAAGATACTCTGACGCAGAAGAACCTAATGAGATGTATGAACAGGAACATCGATCCAGAAGAGCATCACGATGTTGTTGGAATTAGCAAGAAAGCTTCTGAAGATTTGGAGATCAGTGTGTTTGGAGCTGAGAAGTACTTCAATGGAGATATGGATTCCGACCATAGTCCTAGACTTGTGTCTCCTTTCCCAAACCCAGAAGTCTCAATCGAGAGGATCTTCGTTGGTCCAAAGCAAAGCTCGATGAATTCCTCGGAAACTCCGAGTCTTCGATCTGAATCCAGCTGGAATAGTCAGAGCTTGTTGCTTCAGAACAAATTGGAGAAGAAGAAGAACAACAAGAACAACTCTAGCTGCAAGAGTTACCTGCAGGAGAAGGATGTTAGTAGCAATCACAAGGTGAGTAACAAGAAGAGTTTTCTCGCGAATCTTGGTTGCAGATGCGTTTGTTCTAACTGGAATTCAGTAGATGTCGTCGACGAGAAGCGAAGAAACTCTGGTCTGAAGAAGATCAGAACCCAATTGAGCTTCTCTGCAAATCTAAGCTCAGAGATGAAGATTCATCAACAACAGCAAGAAGCAATGTTAGAGCAGAGGAAGTCTCTGGAAATCTTTGGATCTCCTCTTATTGAGAAGAGAATCATTCAGAAGAAATTTCCATGGGGATACTCGAGCTCTGCGAAAACAGAGGAACGTGGATTCTCTGTGAAGTATGAACAAGAAGAGGAAGATGGGAGTGTGAGCGATTTAAGTTCGGATCTTTTTGAGATTGAGAGCGTAACAGGGAAGGCAAAACCTTTTCTTGCAAGGCAAGGAAGCAGCGATCCAGAGTCACCGAATTGTTATGCACCGAGTGAGGTAAGCATAGCGTGGAGTGTAGTAACGGCTAGTGTGGCGGATTACTCTGTTATGTCTGAATGTGCGACGAGTCCTGTCAAAAACCGGTCTTTCCAGATTCCTCGAATCCCTCTAATCGCCAAATCAAACCGAGAAACCGCGCCTCAGAGACGAAAATCGAGCAGTGGCGGTTTATTACTGAGCTGCAAGAGTCATAAATCTGTTAGAGTTTCAGGTGATTCGTACACAAGCGTGAACAGAACACCTAGTTATGTTCCAAGATTCCCGGTAGAAGCTAATCCAACAAGTATCGAAACAAGGAGGAAGATCAGCAGTAGTTCGGTTTCTCACAAGCAATCACCTTTACTGTATACTCAGTGATGCCAAAACCCTGGGCTCCTTTCGCTTTACATGTAATGTCTATTGAATGAAAAAGATTTGCTTTGCTAATACCATCTTCAAATTCTTGCTCCTGAAAATGGTTTTTCTGATCAAATTGCGTGTTCGAAGAGATAATTGAGCTTTGATTTAACGGGTTTATTAAGAGTAAGAATGTCTATTGAGGACTGCAAATCAATTTTTATCATCAATCAATCCTCAGAAAAGGCTTTCCTGGCCACAAATGAGTAAAGATGACATGTGATCCAAGAAGTCATCTATTATCGCCTGAGGTTTTCAGGAACTACACCATGTGAATATTAGACAATTGTTTCCAATCTGCAAATAAGACAAAGAATGCAATTCCATGTGACCGATGAAGGTGTGATTATAACCTTTCGTTGACTCAGGAGACATGTTTTAATGCAGCACAGAGACTAGTCACAAAACAAAATGGGTCCACCTCATTTTCATGTGCTTGTTTAAGAATAGGAAGGTACCTGATTAGGGCTTAGATTTAACGGTTTAATCAAAGTCCGTACGAGTTGCCTAAAAGAGCCATTAATGAGGAAACCCAATCAATCAGTGACAGTGTCATTTCACCTAACATGTCTTAAAAGCCAATCTAGAATCTTATGGTCCAGAACTCATCTCAAGACCACGTGATTGATAATGAGATAAAGTAGAAGTAGACAAAAAACTTAATTGTTTCATTGATGATGCTGATATATCTCTGTAACCAACTCCTGAGGAATGTTAGGTTCAGGGAAAAAGATTGATTGTAATACAGTTTAAAGTCCAAATTCAAGACTCAGCTCTCACCAGCTTGATCTAATCAAGAAACAAACTTTTAAATCTTAAAACCAATACATTGAATCCAGTAAGGTACTTAAGTGGCATATCAGATTTCAGAAACATCAATGAAACCAGATTTGTGAAAAAAACATCAACCCTGTCCCAAAGTATCAATGGATTTTGAAGATAAGTATTGTATCCTTTTCAAACGTCCACTTTTTCAATAAATGAGCAATCACTTCACTGGTCTTTGAAGCTAACAAGATAGAGAAAAAATACCAAGTTTCCATGTGTAGAGAGGATGAGAACAACAAAAGCAATAGTCCCTTTGCGTAAAAGAAAGAATCAATGACTGCGTTTGTGTGTGTGTGTGTGTATATAATTTTCTAATAAAGGAGATGAATGAGACTCTCACAGGTCTCAAAATCTGAAATTACAAGCAGGTAATAACGACAGAGAATATCTGAAGTTTTGACTATTACAAAATGAATTTACTGCTAGCTTACGTTGAAACATATGCCCGCAGATCGAAAGGGAGAGATTGGAATTGTATGTACAGTTACACGTACACAGAGGTTACGATGGTTCTCTAGCGAGCAAATGATAAAGGAACTTAGCAGTGATAAGAAGCCCCCAAAAAAAGAAACGAAAGTTACTCATCTTTGGATACTTTGATTGGCCGTGTTTCAAATCCCCCAGTGGCTCTTTTCTCGAGTGAATAAGGCAAGTAAGTGCCGAGAATCCGATCCCACATGACGAAGAATGGCTGCGAGAAATTGTATTTACTTCCGTAGAGTTGGTGGTGAACATCATGGTAAGCAGAATTATTACTGAAGAAGATGTGAAATGGATTTCCAGGGAGCCATAGTCCACAGTGATCATCTACTGTCTTGATTGTAGCGAAGGAGAAGAAAAATATGGCAGTTCTTGGGGACATACCAGAGAAGAGGAAAGACAAAGCACCACCAATGGTGTCCAAGAGAAGACCTTCTAATGGATGGTTGTATAAAGCTCCATATGCATAAGGCACGATAAGGCGATGATGTTGAGAATGGATGTGTTTGTATAAGAACGTGTTGATGTGCATATATCGATGAATGAAGTATTGCCAAGTGTCAATCACGAGCATAGCGATAACAAATTGCCTAGCCAGAAGGAGAAGGGAAAATTGCTGCGTCGTAGCAGCATCTGCTCCTGTTATCTAAAGAAAAAAAACCAGAATTCCAAACAAGATTCAGGTAAACAACAAAAAGAATGCTTGATGTACCTCCATAAACAAACATATCAAGAGTGTACTATAACATGAGAACTATAAACCACAGAACGGTTTCTTCCAATACAGAGAAACATTCACAAGCTCATGACTCTGAAAACACACGAATGGTGAGAAAGTCCAAGAGAATACTTTAATGGTCTACAATCTACATTACAAGAGAACAAAACTTTGCACATGTGAGTGATGAAGAAGAAGAAAAATTGCATTTCTCCAACCACTTACCTCCTTAAAGATTAGATGTTAACAATTCTCAATCTAAAACAGCAAGAAGCAGGAGATCCAAGTTTTTAATTCATCAGATAATCTCCAGAATTCGATGTTGCATCCTAGATCTGTAATCTTGATTCAACAGCTTCAGGACAACAAAGGTGCTTTTATTTCAGAAACGCCAGTTTGAAAACAGAAAAAAAAAACCATAACTCATTCTCATCGACCTATGTTCACTAAACCACACATTAGATCAACAAGAGGCCAAGGAGGAGAACGACAACATAGCATAATCCGCACCAAAAATCCTATAAATCCAGAGATTTGCCACAATTTTCAAGGCAATGTAAAGAGAGAGAGAGAGATACCTTGAAGAGAATAACGGAGATAATGGCCTGTAAAGTCTGTTGAAGAAGTACGCCCTTGACGACGGCAGATTTGGTAACGAGATTCTTCTCATCCTCGTCTATCTTCGAATGCAATCTATATCTCTCCAAAGATCCTAAGCAAATGTACATCCCTGAATACGCCCAATACACCAGAATCGGTACGAATGTGCCCAGAAATTCATCCGAAATCGCGAAACCCATCATCTCTAGTCAACGTCCTCCCCCTCAACTCGAGAAACGAATTAAACACCGCCTGGAGAAAATCGCATCACCCTTCGCTAATTCCCCTATTCAAGAGCTAAACTACACGAAGAGATTAGAATCTTCTTCGTCGCTCGGTGTTTTCTCTCTCTCTCTTTCTTCGTCGAGAAGAAGAAGACGACGCAGAGGACGGAGAGATGCAGAAGATCTAACATATGATTCTCAATTTCGATATTAAGGTGGGACCCGACTATCCACGTGGCATCAAAGGAATGGTCAAGGCGCCAACTAGTTTTGATTTTAATGTGTGCTCATTTGTATATAGTATTATTAATATATAATGTGAATGGGTAAAAATATGATTGGATTTGGTGAATTAAAGTCGAAAAAGAAACATAAAAGAGTCTAAAGAAGAACATAATCATTGATTTGCCTCTCTGTTTTCTCTGTCCAATTGTGGAGACATTGGGTGGCTACCTCGTGGGGTGGCAATAATTTGGTATTTCTTTTATTTACCTACAGTTTCTAAATTGGAATTTTCCATGAGATAAGTTAATTTCTATGAAACCCAAAAAAAAAAAAAAATAGATCGGATAAAGAGTTGCAGAATTTGTATGACGCAAGTAAAATTGATTGATTGATTCTAACTTAACTGCTTTCTCAATTATGTTAGAACGACCTAAAAGCATCTCCAAATTTGGTGTTGAAATAAAATATTCTCTATTATTATACTGTTGTTAATTTAAAATTTCTCTTTATTATTTGATTTTCTATTTATTTAATTGATTATTTTATCAATAAAATAAATAAATAGTATTTGGTGTTGTGATACTATTCACAACACTATATTTGGTGTTAATTTTGGAATCCCATTGGAAAGGTTTGATGCAAAAATTACACTATATTTGGTATTTTGCCACGTTGGAGATGCTCTAACAACTTATCTGTTTGATTTCGGATCCAGATTCAAAAACATTAGGGAAAAGAGAGAAATATAGCCAAATGTCTATAGAATAATACCACAAAACAATATAGGTTTACGAAAATAAAATATAATGTTTAATATGAAATAAAGTTACACCCAAAAAAAAGTTAGAAAATGGAACACTGCTAATAATAAGACAAGTCAGTAACGAATCTAGTTTTACAACTAGTGCACAAGAAGAGAAGACAACTTTGTTCGCAAAAGAGGACAAGTAACTTCCTTTTGGAGGGCCAAAAAAATGGGGACAAGAGCAATGGACAACAAATAATGTAACCATTAAGACTCTGCTTTTGTCGGCTCCGATGATTCTTCAGGGCCTCCAGTTTCTTCAACTAGCTGGATTAAGACGGGACGCGAAGAACAGGCAATGTTATCTTAAGTCGAGTAGAGTCAGTCAGTCAGTGAGTGAGAAAGAGAGAGTGAACATACCAAAGAACCGACTTGCTCATAGGCTCTCATTACTTTTGGATGTTCCTCGTATTCGTATCCCAATTGTAGAATCCGTGGCCCGTTGACTGACCAAAATGCCCTTCGACCTGCCTCCTGCAACATCAAAAGAAGTTTTGACAATATCAGAGGACATTTTGAAGGTTTTGGGTTTGGTGGGTTCTTAATCAGAATTCAGAAGAAGAAAAAAAAATGCAAGATAGAGAATTGCTGTACCTGTAAGATGATCAAATATATAGCTTCGAGTGTCTGAACACGAATGTCGGGATCAGTAACTGGTTCTCGCTCAATGGAAAGTGCACTTCCAAGCTCAGGTGGCATTTTTGAGATATCTTGCTCACTGTATATCTAAGGAAGGTAAGAACCCAATAGTCAAAAACTGTTATCCTGTAAAAAAAGATAACTTTTTTTTTGCAACTACGTAGCAGCTATAAGGCAAAATCAACAAACCTTACTGCCTGCAACTGGTAGGAGCAGGGCGGGCCAGAGAAACTCTGATATCAAGAGTATATTCTGGAGCTGGTTCTTGGCTTCAAAAGAGCAATTACGAATAGTCCCAGCAACCTGAAAGCCGATAAGCATAATCAATGTTAAATTGCTCTAAGGGTAGATTGAGCAACAGGTTCATTAAAGAGTAATCTGCCAAACTCTATTGAACGTACCCCTATCTTTCGCAATTGATTTGTTGAATCAAATTGCCTAATAATCTGTTTTAGTAGTCCTCGCTTTGGCTCCAGTAACATTTTCCTCCCATCTTCTGTTTTCGATATGTTGACAAGGATTGAGCCAACATGCTCAAACTGATCATCTGGTGCATAAATAAGCAAAATATCCATCAAATTCTTCCTACTTTTATAAGTTAGCAAAGGAACACAATTGCGCACTAAACAATTAACAGTAAGCAACAAAGCATAACCTTTCCTTAAAAGTGTGAGAAACTACTTCATTGATCGAAATGCAAACATAAAGGAGTCAGAATCATAGCTATAAATGGACAGCTTATAACTTGTAAAACATTGAACTGTTAGACCTTTGAGTCTTACATAGCACTAGATATATCATATATGAAATTAAAATATGATACAAAAAGGAAATCCCAGACTATTGTATCTAGAAATAGAGATATACTTGGACAACTTATATAACCAATTAAAGAGTAAAGTGGTAAGAACATACCAGCAGTTTCACCGGAAGACCTGCAAAACGACCTAACAAGCTTCATGATATATAGTCCATGCATCTTCTCGTCCTCAACCTAACAAAGGCATATAGTTTTACACGAGGACACCATTAGACTACCAAAAGAGAAACCCCACTCACAAATTGAACTTAATAACGCAGGAAAATCTGGTAATCATGCAAAGATAAATGACCTGAAGCAGGGAAGAAACGCCATCATCCAGCTGAGTGAGATTCACTAGAAGCATAACAAGCAATCTGGTAATACAAGACTCTGGCTTATACAACATGTCCATGGCCACTTTGATCAAACCCATTTGAATCATCTTCCCAGCCAATTCAGAGTTCTGGGAAAGATTTACAAGAGCCTGAGCAGCTGGCTCTGATACCTCCTGAAAATTGAATCAAAAAAAAAAATCAATCTTTATCAATACCAATCCAAATCTAGAAAAACTAGAGCTTCTTAGAGTGTTATAATCCAAGGACCTTGCTTTCACTTAGAAGCCGAGACAGTGATGGAAGAAGAATCTCGGAATACTTCGAAAGAGATTGTAAACCTTCCTCCGAACCAGTTAATCCACTAACAATTTCCACCGCAGCTTTCTTCACCTACAAATTGTTTCATCACGTAATCATAAATTCAATAGAAATCCTCGTTTACAAAAACAAAACCTAGAATCCTAAATTGTCGGTGCATCCCATAGCTCAGAAACAGATGAAACCAATGCAATAAAAGCTTACAGGCGGAGAAGGAGACGACAAAAACTCGACAAGCTCTTCTAGCTCGGTCGCCATATCTCTAATCTCCGAAGAAGATTTCGCCGTAAAGAGAGTATAAACGTTTGCTCCACAGTTTCTCTGCGCGCAATATCTCCGCCGGCGAACGCGAAAATCCTCAGGGTTTTTGTTCGCACGACAAACGAACACTCTAAATCAACCAGAAGGCTTTGAGAACCCAAATTCAGGAAAAACATATATTATGCGTCTAGGATTTCAATTTCCATAGATAAAATATCACATTGTAAAATCCGGTTAGTTTGAGGGTTATTTTGCAATTATACCTAAAAACAATACTAATCAAACCATCTACATCTTTGTAATTGTAGTAGAAGAAAGAAATCTTCATATTTGGGGTTGAACAAAGATGGAAGCTTGTTTGAGATGTTCACGAGTAAGCAATCTAATTGAAGCGTTGAGACCAATCGGCAAATTCTCCGGTTCTCTCCGCTCTTCTTTTGTCTCTTTCAGCACCGGTTAGTTTCTGATTCTAGTTCTGTTTCCCAATAAAAATGGCGAAAAGAGAATTGGGTTCTGTCTGTGAGATGCATTTGATTCAAGTGGATATGAAATTTGGTAATCTGTATTTTATTTCTGTCAAAAACTGATTTTTTGTTCCTTCCATTATTTTTGGTCTCTGTGTGAAGGCAAGCCGAGTAAGAGGGCTTATGATGGTTTGTTGCTTGATGCTGGAGGAACTCTTTTGCAATTGTCGAAACCTGTCCATGAAACTTACGCTTCCTTGGGCCAAAAATACGGTCACTTTCTTACACTTGTTGATGATACAAAACCAATTTCGATTTACGTTAAGATGATCTCAAGTTGTTTTGTTGTTTCTAGTTCAGGTATCAAGACAACTCCAGCTGAAATCAAGCAAGGTTTCAAGAGAGCTTTTGCTGCTCCTTGGCCTGAGAAGTTGCGTTACCAGGTCCGTGAAATGAGTGAATCTTTTCTTTCTTTATTATGTATTGAAACATCTTTCATTGTATTTTCAGGGAGATGGAAGACCGTTTTGGAAGCTTGTTGTTTCGGAGGCTACTGGTTGTTCTGATAATGACTACTTTGAAGAAGTCTACCAAGTGAGTATATATAGTGGCTGGGTTTTGGTCTTTAAAGTAGTCTTCATCTTCCGTTAACAACAGTTCTTTTTTGGCTTTTACGTAGTATATCACATTGATGCCTAAATGATGGGTAAACCTTTCTGTTTTTTTCCTAAGTATTACGCGAATGGTGAGGCGTGGCATCTCCCAGAAGGAGCTTATGAGGCAATGTCACTACTGAAAGATGCTGGAGGTTACCTATTACATTGAAGAACTCCCCTTGTTTACTTAGATGACTTTTGTATTCGTTATTTGTGATCTCTGAAATTGGGGTTAGATGATTGCAGTTAAGATGGTTGTTGTCTCCAATTTCGATACCCGGCTTCGAAAGCTATTGAAGGATCTTAATGTCATAGATATGTAAGTCTTCTGTAATTAAACCTGAAATCTGAATTGCCATAGTAAACACCATAACTGGTGATTGTTTATAATATTTGCCCTTTTACAGGTTCGACGCTGTGATTGTATCCTCAGAAATTGGATACGAGAAGCCTGATAATCGAATCTTCAAATCCGCTTTAGGTTCTGCATCATAAACTGAAATGTTTTTTCATTTGAATAATTTATACAAAGGCTTCAGCTTTAAAGATCCAACAACTTTATGTATATTCTGTGTCATGCGCAGAGCAAATCAGCGTAGAAGCAAAAAGAGCAGTGCATGTCGGAGATGATGAAGGAGCAGATAAAGGCGGAGCAAACGCCATCGGTATTGCTTGTTGGTGCGGCACAAATACCTTTTTTGACTTCTTGTTCTTTTTTTCCAGGTTTAGTGAAATTCTCAGTGATCAAATTCGTCACTGACACATACTGTTTTTATTCTGTCTGTGTTTATTTAAATAATCAGGTTATGGGGAAAAGATGTTCAGACATTTTCAGAGATACAAGATCGGATCGTGGTTTCAACAGTCTAATTAACAAACAGGAAATCAGGGATTTGACAAGCTTTTCTGAAAACTGAATCGAAATATTTGGTTTTGGGATCATGTACGTATCACCAATTCACCAGTATACATGAGCATAGCATAACAACCTATGCTTGTTTAAATTTACATATACATCCCACACTTGATGGAGAGCATGAAATTCCAAATAGTAAGCTATAGAGATACAGCATCCTTGTTGATGCTCAGCTCTTGCTTCAATTAAGCTTCTTCTATCAGTTTACAAGATGTTCCCTGGATCTGTGGATATATCAGTTTAATCTTTGGTTTTTTGAGTTTTGTTTTGTTTTTTTATACCAGAACATCGGCTGTTTCTTTCCTGGATTTTTGGTTTATACACCAAAGATCTGAGCTGTCTCTTGAGGACTAAAATCTCGTTTGGCATATTTTCAAAAAGAGTTACCTTATAATATATAAAAAGTTCTGAAACGTTCTCTTAGACGAAACCAAAAGACAGAAACATGGGTACTCATGATGGAACTGAAGCGTGCGGATATAATTAAGATGCCCAAGAAGAGTGAAAAGGTACATGTGTGTTTTTGGAAGCCGCTTGGATGTACAGCGAAAGCAAGCGGAAACAACTTTGTGGTATTGTCGAGCAAAGCTGGACTGCTGACTAGTAGTAGTACACTAGTACTTAGTGACTTGACGCTTTGATGGTTCTATGTAACCGAACATCCTTGAAAACAACTTTGTACCAAACCAGCTGGATTATTTGCATTTATATGTATTACGATTTTCTTGCTACGTACCAAAATCACATAAAAGTTATGATATAAAATAGTATGACCACTGAGTTTTACAGTGAGTGGTTTCATCAAGCAGAATATTCTGTTGAAGCTGTCAGCATTCTCATTAACCTTTCAGATGTCAGCAATGTTACTCTGTGTCGTGTGGGTTAGCCACTGGAATTCCAAACTTGATAGGGCATGGAAATTATGCAGTTTTACAGTACAACTTTCAGAAAATTATGCAAAGATTACATTATGCATTGACAATAATCAAATTTATAAAACAGAGAACAAACTCGGGAAATAACAAACAGGATATCCGATGGATTCCCCAGAGAAAGTAGTACGATATGATCTGGTTTCAAGATCATATGTCATCAGTGCTCGTTGTGATACACAATCATAAAACAGCAACTTCTTCTTCTTCTTCTTACCCCCATCCAAAAGTGCCAGGGGCGAGAGAGCGCATACAACTGTTGGGATATCAAACCACAAAGAAAATATATCCAGATCTATGGAACACATTTGGCCCATGTCTTATTGCCAGAATTGAATGACCATATCACTTGGTTGGAGCACTTCTTCAGGGATACGCACAAGCGGTTGTGGAGGTTGCACATGACGATCTCGTTAACCGGTGCATTGGCAAAGGGAGCTTTAGAGATGACTTGAAAAGCTTCTGTGTGAAGATCGAAAGATACAACTTTGGTTTCTTTGCAGTCTGTGAAAGAATGAAGCGACCCATCTACGTACACGGGATAGGGCCAACCAAAAATCCGATAAGGAGCAGAGGGAGTGACATACCTCAAGCATTGGTGCTAAAGTCGAAAACTTCGCATGTAGTAGCGTTTTCTCGGCCTATTTCTGAAGAGTTGTAGAGCCAAACGGGTGCCCGTGAATTTGTCTTTACCGAATCCAAGCTTACAGTGACTGTGTCTAAGCTTGTAGTAACTGTATCCTAAGTCGATAATGAGTAGTTGTAATTGGCACAGAGGAAGAGTCCGATGCCATCTAGTGGTGGGATTGACCACAAAACGGGTTTGGTTCCGATGTGGGTATTGTAGAGACAAACGAGACTGTCACAGCTACTCTAACTAAGTATTGCATCCTCCCCCTAGTAGTAGGGATCTCGACCGAAGATGATGAACCCAACACAAGTGTTCTTAAAGAGTTTCCATCGTCACGATCTTTGGGCACTATGAGAACATCTGGATCTCCTGATTGCTGACGATAGATCAATTGCCTTTCTTGAAAGAATGGTGACTCGACCGTTGACTTCAATTGATTCGATACAGCCTTGAATATGAGCAGATATTTCACCGGAAGCCTCTCCAGGATGCACTCTACGACTTCATGGGGCAGCGATTCCATCCTCCAACAACGTTTTTTCGACACTCTTGCCATAGAAGTAATCTGACAAATAAATAGAAAAATCCTCAAGGATAAGGAAATCTCAACACTTTCCTTTTTCTTCTGGGCTTTGAATTTTCTTTGGGCTCAGAACCCAAATATGATTTAAAGGGACGGCCAGGATCTTGTCTTCAGGATGAGATATTTCTTTGAATTTTGAATTTAAATCGTTACTTATTTGGATTTGCGCTTCCTTACTTTCCATCTTCCCTTGTTTAATAACTTTAATTGGAGCGTTACACTAAGGTGTGTATAATCAAATATCTAAATGTGACTTCTCATCTTCTCCATTCTTTCTACTTCTTCGGCTTGAGAAATTAAACTCTTAAGAAGTTGAAACCCTCCATTTTTTAATTCCCTCGGTGGCATTCATGCGGAAGAAACCTTCTCTATCAGGAAGACGCGTTCAAGTTTTGGGTCTTTTGGGTTGTTGATGTGCTCCATTTTACTCACAATCTCCTGCAATAGATCTGGAGATTTTTAGGATTAACCTTCCTTTACAATCTTATTGAGAATTTACCTATCTATTTTGTGTTGCACACAATTTGATGGGGACAAGAATTTCTTGCACAAGATCCGAATTGACCTCAATATGAAATTGAAATCCAAACTAAAACTAAGCAAGAGAATAGTTACATTACATAGACCATAGTCAACCTTATTATTTTCGAAATGATTACCAAAGTCCATCAGAGAAAGTTTATATTCACAGACATATAATCAAAGTGTCTTTTTTTCCAATTCTCCCATAATGCTAATAACTTACTTAGTTACAAATAAAATACATGCAAATCTATTAAAAATATCGTGTACAAAATTCGCACAAATAAGAATTGGACATGTTTTCTAAAACTCAAAACCTGAAATCTTAAAAATATAGATTATTATCAATCACTCATCTTGGCATATCCATCGCAGATGCAAACGGTGAGCACGCTGTTGAAATGGAGGCATTCCGGCGAGGAATGTCGTCGCCATTATATTATATGGAACTCAAGGGTATTGTCGAGCCGCTGATCCCTGTAGAACTTCTTCCTCAACCACAAAAGAAAGCTGCATCGAAAGCGTCGTCCTTGACCGAGACGATCTTGAGCTCCCTGGGAGGGGACGAAAGTCGCTGTAGAGACTTCAAAGAAGTGCTTATAGAGTTTGTAAAAGGCAAAATTTCTGCAAAAGTCTTCTACAAGAAGACCCACGATTTTGGGCTCTAAGATCTAATGGGAGAGATCTTGGATTCTGTCTCCAAACGGCACCCTCGAGCTAAGGCTTTGCGTGAGGAACTAGTGCCGGTGCAGCCAATTCCTGTTTCTATGCTTTTGGTTTCTTCCAATGTTGACTTAGAAAAGCTTTGAGAATGTAAGAGCCTTTTAAGGATACTCTTAAAAGGAAATGGGGGAATGATCTACGGTTTGAAGCACTTGAGCGGAAGGAGAGAGAAGTTTTTCTGAATGAAAGGTACCAATCTATATTTTGCAATCAGATTTAATGTATGTGGAAAAGTTTACACTGGCTAATTTCTTGCGCCTTTTTCTTCACGTGGGGTTTTAGTGTCTTATACTTATTCTCTGTATTAGTTCTTATATATTCCCTGTTTTTTGTGCAGAGTCCTTTCTTTGAAACGGACTGCTGAACAAAAGGCGAAAAAAACTCGTACAGCTGCTGCCTCTGATTTCAAGACAATGCTACGTGAAAGAGAAGTGTCAATAAATTCAGTGGTCCAAGGTATGTGACATATTTGTTTCTTCCCTTTGCGTCGAACCTGTAAAAGGGCAAATATTGTAAACAATCACCAGTTTGTTAGGAAATATCGTTAAATTCCCGATAAATCAGAACTACGGAAAAGATAAAACGTACACACCAAATTTGTTAACGGAGTTCGGCCAATATTGCCTACGTCTCCGGACCTGCTGTAGATATTCTATTATCAACCGGAAAAATATTACAACACTCTCAAGTCACACCCAAACCCGATAACTCTACAAAAAAAAAGAAATATTTTTTTTTTCTTTTCTTTTCTTTCTTTCTTTCTCTTACGTTTCTTCTTCTTTTCTTTTTGTTTGGGATGAAATTGTTTCTTCTCCTTGCATCAGTATTTATAGAAACGAGGAGGTTGGTGTGAGCAACCATTGTGGACAGTTGAAGCCTCCCCTTTTTTACTTCTCATCAACTGTCCACACCAAAAAAAAAAAACGTGTTGTCAACCTTCACCGTCCAAGACGTAAGTGTTGACTAACAATCTCTCACTTGAAGACTGATTTCAATCTGTCTTCACACCTTGATCAATGCAGCAGGTCTTTCAGGCTTGTTACTCTAGCAAGCCAACTGAGGTTGCACACAACCTCAGCTTATCATACAGCACGACCTTTGTTAGCATGTCTGCCGGATTCTTACTTCATGGGATCTTTTCAAGCACCAACACTCCATCTTCCAAAGCTGATCTGATGAAATGATACTGAAGTTGTATGTGCTTCGTTCGAGAATGGTAAACCGGGTTCTTCGCCAAATCAATGGCACTCTTACTATCACAGTACAACACACTTTTCTCTTGATTGTAGCCTAGCTCTTGTAGAAATGACTGTAACCACATCATCTCCTTTGTTGCCTCTGTCGCTGCAACATACTCAGCTTCACAACTTGATAGAGCTACAATTTTCTGCAACTTTGAAACCCAACAAATTGCAGTACCACCAAAAGTGTAGACATACCCGGATGTGCTCTTCCTACTGTCAATGTCGCCTCCATTGTCAGCATCAACATATCCCTGTAATCCAATCTTAGACTTCTTGAAGCATAGCGATGAACTTGGATTCCTCTTCAGATACCTGAGAATCCACTTAACAGCTTCCCAATGTTCCTTTCCTGGATTGCTCATAAACCTGCTAACGACTCCCACTGCATGTGCAATGTCTGGCCTTGTACATACCATCGCGTACATCAGGCTGCCAATAGCGGAAGCATATGGGACTTTTTCCATATATGCCATCTCGTCTTCAGTCACTGGAGACTGATCTCTGGATAACCAAAAATGACTTGCCATGGGAGTACTGACTGGCTTCGCGTCATCCATGTTAAACCTCTTGAGGACTTTCTTCACATACTCCTCTTGTGATAACTTAAGACCTTCCTTACTTCTACTAATTCTCATCCCGAGAATTTGTTTTGCTTCTCCCAAGTCTTTCATCGAAAATTCTTCTGAGAGTTTCGTCTTCAAGTTATTAATCTCTTGCAAGTCTGCTCCCACTATCAGCATGTCATCAACATACAGGAGCAAGATCAAGTAGGATTCTTCAAGCCTCTTGAAGTAACAACAGTGGTCAGCCTCACACCTCAAGAACCCATAATTTTTCATAAAGTTGTCAAACTTTTTATACCACTGTCTTGGACCTTGTTTCAAGCCATACAAGCTCCTTTGAAGCTTACAGACTAGCTTCTCCTTCCCTTTGACCTCAAAGCCTTCGGGTTGCTTTATGTAGATTTTTTCATCCAAATCACTGTGAAAAAGGCTGTTTTCACATCCATTTGTTGAAGATGTAAATATTCTTTTGCTACCAGCCCAAGAACAGTTCTAATGGTTACCAACTTGACTACTGGAGAAAAGATTTCCGTGTAGTATATGCCTTCTTTTTGTTGGAATCCCTTCACAACAAGCCTTGCCTTATAACGCTCGCTTCCATCATGTTCTTCTTTTATCCGGTAGACCCACTTGTTATGCAGTGCTTTTTTCTCCTTAGGCAATTCAGCTAACTCCCACGTGTGAGTGGACATCAACGAGTCCATCTCATCTTTCATTGCTAGCTCCCACTTGATCGATTCATCAACTTGCATTGCCTCTTCATAATATCCAGGCTTGCCTCTATCTGTGAGCAAAATGTAGTTGAGTGATGGAGAAAATCTTACAGGTTTCTTGATGATTTTGTTTGACCGTCGCAACTCTGTAACTGGCGTATGTGGAATCACTTCTGAATCATCATTCTCATCTGCCTCAGTATTCTCTTCTTGAGGGATTTGTTCTTCTGCTCTTGCGGTACATGTTGCAACTCTGGTGCCAGGATATGTCCCAAATCAACAGCCCTAGACTCCTTCTTCTCTGAGCTTTCCTTTAGCTTATCTTTGTACAACGCTCCTTCGTTGAACACAACATTCTTGCTGTGGATGATCTTCCTCTTTTGGTCATCCCAAAACCGATAACCGAACTCGGTGTCACCATAACCAATAAAGTAGCACTTCTTAGATCTTGCATCGAGTTTACTTCTTGCAGCATTATCATCATGAACATAAGCTAAGCATCCAAATACTTTTAGAAAAGTAAGACTTACTTTTCTTCCACTCCAAACTTCTTCAGGGATCTTGAATCCCAATGGAACAGACGGTCCTCTGTTTATTAAGAAGGCTGCGGTATTGATTGCATCCGCCCAAAATGTCTTAGGCAATCCACAGTGCAATCTCATGCTCCTAGCACGCTCATTCAAGGTCTTGTTCATCCTTTCAGCTATTCCATTTTGTTGAGGCGTTCCAGAAATAGTCTTCACCATCTTTATCCCATTATCAGCATAGTAACTTCTGAACTCCTCGCTAATGTACTCTCCACCATTATCAGACCTTAGGCACTTCAACTTGAGATTCGTCTCAATCTCAACCATGGCTTTCCATCTTTTGAAAACCGACAACACTTCATATTTGTTCTTCATGAAGTACACCCACACTTTTCTTGTAGATTCATCAATAAAGGTTACATAGTAGTACGAACCTCCTAGCGATGCGACAGATGTGGGTCCCCACACATAAGTGTGCACCAGCTCCAACTTCTCAGATTTTGGCTCTCTTCCTTCTTTTGAGAAGCTAACCCGTTTCTGTTTTCCAAGGATGCAACTTTCACACATTTCATGATCCACCGTCTTCAGATCCGGAAGCACGCCATTTGCCACCATTAGTTTCATCCCTTTCTCACTCATGTGTCCCAACCTACAATGCCATAACTTGGTTTATTTGGCATTCTCGACAACAGCAACTGTATCTTGATAACTCGTCGTCATATAAAGAGTGCCTCTTTTATGACCTCTAGCGATCACCATAGAACCTTTCTTTACTCTCCAGGCTCCACCACCAAAGTTGACATTATGCCCTGTATCATCAAGTTGTCCTACTGAGATCAGATTTCGCATCAACTTTGGCACATGTCTAACCTTTGTGATCTTCCACACGCGTCCATCTGACATCTTCAAGTTGATATCTCCAATACCAACTATGTCCAAAGGTAAACCATCAGCTAGATATACCTTTCCATAATTTCCAGCAACATAATTCTCCATAATGTTGTGGTGTGGTGTAGTGTGGAATGACGCTCCTGAATCAAAAACCCAAGAGTCGATCGGGCTATCAACATAGGAGATCGATGCTTTGGCGGTGTTTGCAGCTGCATCATGAGCTTCACTTTCTCTTGGGGAATCAACAGATACTACCAATGCATCAGCAATTTCATGTGTGACTGCATTGGCTCCGCCTCCCTTGTTGTCTTCCTTATTTGGCGGTGCCCAACAATTTTTTTTGATGTGGCTTATCTTTCCACAATTCCAGCATTTAGTAGGCTGCTTGAATTTGGAATGACTTCTTCCATTCCTTGACTTCGATCTGCCTCTATTCCGGTTGTTTCTGTCTTGGTTTCTGCCTCTGTTTTCCACGTTGAAAGCAGAGCTCGTTGTTGTTTCGCCAGAATCTATCCTACGAACTTTTTCAGCAAGGATACGATCTCGAACATCATTAAATTTAAGCTTATGGGTACCCACAGAATTACTAACCGCTGCCCTCATTGGCTCCCAACTATTTGGCAGAGATGCCAACAAAATCAGTGCTCGCACTTCATCATCAAACTCGATTTCAACGGATGATAGTTGGTTGACAATCGTGTTGAACTCGTTTACATGTGCTGCGACAGGGCCACCTTCTTCCATCTTCAAGTGAAAGAGTTTCTTCATGAGAAATACTTTGTTATTTGCTGAAGGTTTCTCATACATATCTGAGAGAACTTTCATGAGTCCTTCCGTGGTCTTCTCCTTCGCAACGTTGTGAGCAACATTTTTCGACAGTGTTAACCTAATAACACCCAAAACCTGTCTGTCAAGGAGATCCCACTCTTCCTGATCCATCTTCTCAGGCTTCTTGCTTAGTGGTTGATGAAGCTTCCTTCCGTACAGATAATCTTCGATTTGCATTCTCCAAAATGCATAATTTGTACCGTCAAATTTCCCGATACCGTGTGCCGAACCATCTTCTCCTCCCATCGTTTCTGATTATTCTTGCGAATTGCCGTGTATTAGAACACCTCCAACGATAAACCGATATCGTTAAAAAATTTACTATTCTCCGGAACAGTAACCTCGCCGGAACAATAACCTCGCCGGAATTTTTAACGAAATCACCACAACCTTAGCTCTGATACCAGTTGTTAGGAAATATCGTTAAATTCCCGATAAATCAGAATTACGGAAAATATAAAACACACCGAATTTGTTAACGGAGTTCGGCCAATATTGCCTACGTCTCCGGACCTGCTGTAGATCTTTTATTATCAACCGGAAAAATATTACAACACTCTCAACTCACACCCAAACCCGATAACTCTACAAAAAAAAGAAATTTTTTTTTTCTTTTCTTTCTTTCTTTCTCTTACATTTCTTCTTCTTTTCTTTTTGTTTGGGATGAAATTGTTTCTTCTCCTTGCATCAGCATTTATAGAAATGAGGAGGTTGGTGTGAGCAACCATTGTGGACAGTTGAAGCCTCCCATTTTTTACTTCTCATCAACTGTCCACACCAAAAAAAAAAACGTGTTGTCAACCTTCACCGTCCAACCGTCCAAGACGTAAGTGTTGACTAACACAGTTATGGTGTTTACAATGGCAATTCAGATTTCAGGTTTAATAACAGAAGACTTACATATCTATGACATTAAGATCCTTCAATAGCTTTCTGAGCCGGGTATCGAAATTGGAGACAACATCCATCTTAATTGTAAATTACGATCCTTCAATAGCTTTCTGTTAAAATGGTGGTTGTCTCCAATTTCGATACCTGGCTCAGAAAGCTATTGAAGGATCTTAATGTCATAGATATGTAAGTCTTCTGTTATTAAACCTGAAATCTGAATTGCCATAGTAAACACCATAACTGGTGATTGTTTACAATATTTGCCCTTTTACAGGTTCGACGCTGTGATTGTATCCTCAAAAATCGGATACGAGAAGCCTGATGATAGAATCTTCAAATCCGCTTTAGGTTCTGCATCATAAACTGAAGTGTTTTTTCATTTGAATAATTTATACTCAGGCTTCAGCTTTAAAGATCCAACAACTATATGCATATTTTGTGTCATGCGCAGAGCAAATCAGCGTAGAAGCAAACAGAGCAGTGCATGTCGGAGATGATGAAGGAGCAGATAAAGGTGGAGCAAACGCCATCGATATTGCTTGTTGGTGCGGCACAAATACCTTTTTTAACTTCTTGTTCTTTTTTTTTTTTTTCCAGGTTTAGTGAAATTCTCAGTGATCAAATCCGTCACTGACACATACTGTTTTTATTCTGTCTGTGTTTATTTGAATAATCAGGTTATGGGGAAAAGATGTTCAGACATTTTCAGAGATACAAGATCGGATCTTGGTTTCAACATTCTAATTAACAAACAGGAAATCAGGGAGTTGACAAGCTTTTCTGAAAACTGAATCGAAATATTTGGTTTTGGGATCATGTGCGTACCACCAATTCACCGGTATATACACGAGCATCGCATAACAACCTATGCTTGTTTAAATTTACATATACATCCCACACTTGATGGATAGCATGAAATTCCAAATAATAAGCTATAGAGATACATCATCATTGTTGATGTTCAGCTTTTGCTTCAATTAAGCTTCTTCTATCAGTTTACAAGATGTTCCCTGGATCTGTGGATATATCAGTTTAATCTTTGGTTTTTTGAGTTTTGTTTTGTTTTTTTATACCAGAACATCGGCTGTTTCTTTCCTGGATTTTTGGTTTATACACCAAAGATCTGAGCTGTCTCTTGAGGACTAAAATCTCATTTGGCATCTTTTCAAAAAGAGTTACCTTATAATATATAAAAAGTTCAGAAACGTTCTCTTAGACGATGCTCCATCATATTCTTCGGGAGGGCATTTGTTGCAGCTAGAAGCCAAGAGATACAAGTCATAAAAGCACGAGATGCATTCCCTTTCACAGTTTGAATCAAAATCCTTCTCCATCTTTAGCAAGCTGAAACCGCTTCCAGGAGCCTCAATTCGTCCATGTTTCATCTGTAACCGAGTCTTGATTGCCTTAGTAAGAGTTCCATTCTTCTGGCTTTGAAACCAAAAGACAGAAACATGGGTACTCATGATGGAACTGAAGCGTGCGGATATAATTAAGATGCTCAAGAAGAGTGAAAAGGTACATGTATGTTTTGGAGTTCCAAACCTAAATCTTGTAATCATCCCTTGCAAGCTTAAGATACTAGACGAGCGTTAAAATATTTGTAATGAAGAAGAAATGCAACCCATCTGCCTTTACAATAAATAAATAAATATATATATATATATATATATATATATATATAAATCTTCAGCAGAAACATTGTATTGGGCTATGGTTGTTTTGTTGAAAGAGTTGAAGTGGATAAAAAGTGTGTTGTCATATATGGGTATCACACATTCTAGTGCAACGGATATGTTTTGTGATAGCCAATTATGCGCTTCACATTGCAGTAATCATGTGTTTCATGAGAGAACGAAACATGTAGAACTTGATTGTTATTTCATATTAGAGATGATATACAGGCTGGGATTGTTCGAACAAAACATGTTTCGACGACTGAACAATTAGCAACTATCTTCACTAAAGCACTTGGTGGGTTTCCTTTCCAAAAAAATTTGTCCAATTTAGGTATTCGTGATCTTCATACTCCAACTTGAGAAAGGGTATTAGGAGATACGATCTTATCATGTATAGAAATATTTCCTTATTTATGTGTTTGTGTATATTCTAGGTTTAATGTAGCTTTATTATATATATAGTAAAGATAGACGTAAACCTTTGAGAGATAATAATATAATTTTTTTCCAGATCTTTTACATATCCCTCAAGTTGCGATCCGACAGTGAATTTGATAAATTTAAGGTATAAAACTATATATAGGATAGTGTAATAGTCCTTTTTCCTTATTACAATTAATGTTTTTTTTATTTAATTTATGCTTGAATGTATAGATATCGGATTTGGTAAGTAGTTTGAAAAAGAAATGGCCAACACTAGCGTGTCCGAGCAACGAAGGGTTCAAGTTTTGGGAACACGAGTGGGAAAAACACGGCACATGTTCTCAATCTGTGATGGACCAACATGACTACTTTGAAAATTCTCTTAAACTCAAAGACAAAGCCAATCTCCTTCAAATCCTCACAAACTCCGGTATATATACACTGCTTAATATGTCACTATATCAAATCATATGTACATAATAAACTCAATTAATAACTGTTTTTTTGTTTTGTTTTTGGGGTGGTAATTAATTATAGGAATCAAACCAGATGATGGATTCTATGATCTTAACAAGATCAGAAACGCGATAAAAGATACGATTGGGTTTACGCCAGGAATCGAATGTAACAAAGATCCTGAGCGTAACGACCAACTTAACCAGATCTACATTTGCGTCGATACATCAGGAATTGAGTTTTTATCGAATGTCTAATTTTGCCTAGAGGAAGATGTCCTTCTCAGCTCCAGTTTGCTAAGTTTTAATATTATATCTTTCTATTAAGTGATTTGTTGTGGACAGCATCCATGATCGATCTCCTGCCATTCTGATGCAGCGTGGAGAATTGATACTAAAACAGCAGGCACAAGTTGGGTCTTCTTCGATCATGACCAATCTGAACTGAGTTTCGGACAATCCGCAGAATCTTTTGTCAGCTCTCCCTTGATGGCTGAAGTGTAAGCATAATTTTACATGAATCCCAAGACCTTTAAACATCTAAGTTAATCACATAATAGAATCATAAGGAGGGTTAGCGGAGTACCTCCATTCATTGTTGCAGAGAGGTCTTCCTGAACGGTATCCTGAATGGAAGACTTAGAACCTGATCTCTGAGATAGGAGTTTTGGGTTTCTCTCTCTTGCCTATAAACTTTATGTGTTGTGTTTTGGGATGCCTTTATGATGGACTAAAGGCATATATTTATAGGCGGAGAGAGGACCTAATTCCTCTTTAGGGTTTCCTTAGAATTAATCTCAACCGTCCATCAAAGTAGAGATTGATTAGGAATTAACTCCATTATTTCCAATTTAATTGGTTACCAAATATATTAAGGAATAGCAATATTCCAATAGAAAACGGATGACTATAAGACCACATAATAGGAAAAGGAAATATTCCTTACATGAAGCACTAGCGATCCGCTCAACCTTAAACCATGGCCTGGAGATGGGCCTCGTCATTCTCTGTATCAAGTCAGACGCTCATGACCTTGTCCGAGCCATCACATTGCAGGAACCAATCAAATAAATCTACGGACTCCTTTTTGATATCAAAGTTCTTGCATCCTTGTTCTTATTTATCTCTTTTGTTTTTATCCCGCGTGCTTCGAATGGAAGGGCTGATGCTCTTGCAAAGAGCTCCCTCCATCGTCTCTCCCCTGTCTCGGAGTCGTAAAACTCTTCTATCTTAATAAAATAGTCGTTCAAAAAAAAAAATGTGATTTGTTGTGGCAGATCATAATTATATCTTTTGTTTTGTAATATTTTCTAAATTCTCTCCTCTTTCCAGAGCCCAAATTTCATGTGGACTCTAAAATTTAATATTCTGCGTTACTTTATCTACATTTAACAATATAAACTTTGTTATCATAATTTTTTTGTTGGGCAAACAACTTTGGTATAATAGTACGTCTATAAACTATAGGGTAATATTCTAATGCAATATACGTTTCATAAAATTTCAACCCTAATACACATCTTAAGGAACAACTTTTAGTGGCGTCATAAAATGGAGCTGCCTCCAGAACCGGTCAGTTTTTTTTCTTTACTCTTTTTAACCGAATTTGGTTTATATCGGTACACAGTAGTTTAATACTCCCTCTGATCCATAATAGTTGATGTTTAAGAATTTTTTTATTTTTTCTAAATTAAAACATCATTTATTGTCTAATTAAATACAATTCAACAAATGATAAAAAAAGACTGCAGAATATAAATGGTCAAACATAAATATAAAGACTTTAATTTTGCATTGAAAATATAAAACATCAATTAAAATGAAACAAATTTTTTTTGTTTAAACATCAACTATTATGGATCAGGGAGTAGTTTTTTATTTTATAAAGTATTGTGGAATCGTAATCGTATATTCTCTTTTGGAGGGCATAACATATTCACTCTCACTCCTACGATTAAATACCAAGACTCCAGTTTAAGCCAGCCGTACCAAGTCTATCTTTGCACGGACCGGTACCGGTGTACTCCAGAGTCTTTTTTTTGGTATGTGGTAACCTAATCCATTGTCTTTTATATAGATCAAATTTCTTTACTCTGAGTAGTCCCAATCTATTGTTTTCATTTTGATTTGATCAAATGATCTTAGTTTATATTATCTTTAATTTCAATAATTGATGGTAGTCACCTTTACCGGCAACGAATTTTTGATTATTTACTGTTTTTTTTTTGTTGCTAAAAGGCTATTTCTTTGTATGTTAAACTACTATATATCCAATATTGAATGTAACTGACTTCTTTGTACCAAACATCTTTCTTATATATATATATATATATTTTTTTTTTTTTTGGTTATTTTATTTTGTATTCCTAGGGTTTTTATGAGTTATACAAATCCTAATTCATGAGTAAATGGCTAGGAATAAATAAAGAAAAAGGTACCTCGAAAAACAGCGAAGCACATCCAAATTTTACAGAACACACCACATTTTCTTGAAAGAACCATAAGAATATACTCCCTCCGTTTCTTTTTATAAGTAGTTTTGGAGATTTTTTTTGGTTTCAGAATCTAAGTTGTTTTCAAAGTTCAAGACAAAAAAAAAATATTTAATTAAAAGTTAAAAGCAAAAAATCAAATGACAATTTATTATTGTCGGCTTCCAATATTTTGAAAAAGTGAATACTCCATTTAGAATCCACCCGTTTAGTCAACAAGATTTATTAATCACAAAAAAAGAAATCTTCTCTAATTCACTATAACAACCAGCGACAAGTTGATTTACTCTCTTATCAACCCAGATTTTTCCTTTCTTTGTAGAACTATGGAACAAAAAGAAAAAGAAAAAAAGAACGAGAAAGCAAACCAGAAAATTTTCAAAAAATCCACCAAACACAATCAAACCTTCAGATGTTCACTCGGAAATTTGATTTGAACAATATTCATTATAATATTGGAGAGCTTCATCCCAACATCGAAATTGAAGAAACTATATTGAATATATTGAAGATTAATTGTCCTAAGTTTTTCTAGCTTTACTCTTTCTTCTTTTTTTATGCGTTTTCAAGTATGCTATGTTGTTATGAATATGAAAGAAATAATGAATGTAAGTGAGAAGAAAACAATAAATCTAAAAAAATAAAAGAAATTTAAATGAATAAATAAATGTATCCTATTGTTCGCTTTTTTTATTTTATGTAAATGTTGATTCATCTATATATTCCACATATACCAATTTAGATACGTAGCATCTACTAACACTTAGAAATTAAAATAAATTATAACATTATACATATATGGCAATAAACTAAGTTTATACAATTTGTAAAATCACATGCCAATAGAAACAATAGTAAAAAACATAATAATAATAAAAAAAAATCATCTTCATTATTCCCACGAACTAAGTGTGTTCATCACATTTTGGACTAACATAACATCACAACTTATTTGAATGGGAAGAACACCATTTTTTCCAACACATATTTCTTCATGTGCGCCAAGTTATACTTATTTGATCCTCCAACTTTCATGATCTCTTGCATGCATGATTGAAGAGTCAAAAAAATATGGTTTACCTTTTTCGTCAGATATTTTTCAAAAGATTCTTCAACCGCACGAACAAGATCTTCTACGGTTTTTGGGCATTCCTCATGTTGTAAAGACTGGATGGCACTAAAAACCCAAGATCTAAAATATTTAGATCCGGCGAGTTTGGCGGTTGACACATCAATTGAATATCAAAACTGTTTTTTGACGCAGCTTCTTGGAAATCTTTATCTCCACACTCAACGTGTGTTCTTGCATTATCTTGTTGAATAAATATAGTCTTTCCTCGATCTTCCCTTGGCCACTTTTCATGAATAACCGGAAGAACCTTTTCAATCAAACATGCTTTTATATTCTCTCTCTTGACAGATGTTGATGCTTTTAGCTCTAAAATTCCAGCATCTCTGTTTTTACTCCGTCTCTTAGCCGGCTGCCAAGTAACAAATGGAAATATTTCAATTTTTCCAGAAAATATCTCATTTCCTTCTTCGTCAAACCTTGGACGAGCCATCGCCGCTAGAAACATTACTTTTCCGATGTAATTTTTACTTTGACATGTACAATGTGGCTCTTCTTCAGTCGGAAGTAGATAATATTTTGCGGTCTTCCTCGTCATATAAACCCATTTTTAATCGATATGAACCATATTGTACATATCAACAAACCTGGGTTCATGAGGTAGATTATTCTTATCCAACATAGAGATGCAAAATTGGAGTCTACCTTTCATATTGGCTTCCTTTAAATGAGGCTTGATGCTATTAGTATGACGTCGAACAAGCCCTTCTTTCTTACGTATGAATAATGTTGTAAGACTCACACCCATAGCCATAGACATCGACCTTAAAGTTGTTCGTTTGCACAATGTAATACCAGCAACTTGAGTTGGCTCAATTGAGATTCTTTTGCGACCACAATTCCCCGTTCTCCGATGAGATACATTGACACTTCCAATATTAACCGTCTCTTTTGCTAGTTTCCAAATCCTTTGTACTGTTGTTATATGCACCGAAAATTGATGAGAAACTTCTCTTGTTATATTTTTTGCCAACTTTCCATCGATACTCCTCTCTAATAAAGCACCAAAAATCTCTAGCCTCTCCTCATTTGACAGATTTTTTCTAGTTTTTTTGTGAACTTGGTTGATATTGAGACACATCTTCATGTTCTGTGAAATAAAATGAATTTAAGAAAAAAATCCAAAGTAGTCTTAGAAAGAAGACGAGAAACGTGTAAATCGGAATTGATTTTTGTAAGAGAAAAAATTGGAACTGGAAAAAATAAAGCAACACAAATTTATTCTCAAACAAATAAGACGAGAAACGTGGAAAAATTTGACCAAAACAAACACATGATTAGTAAAATCGACGAACTTCTTGCCACATTCACTTTTATTATTCAGAAAAATATACAGAATATCTAATTCATTTTGTAGAGATTACGTCTACAAATTATCAACATATTCAAACAATAATTAAATAATTAAAAAAATTTAGTCAATAATGCACAACACCTGCATATCATATTGTAAGCTTGAAAAAAAAGACTTGGCATGTTCTAAATTTCTTAAAAAGGTAATTAGTGTAATTAAAGGGAAAATGTTACCTGGATTAATTGGAAAATCTTCATGGCCATTGTTAAACTTTCTTCTTCCGGTGGAATTTCGTTTAAATCTAACATAACATCACTCTCATAATTTAGAACTGAAACATTCAAATCAAAACTAGAAGCCATGAAAAAAATTTAGATATCATCTTTATTTTGAAGCTTAGATAAGCAGTAAAAAATTTACAAACTTTTTTATTTTGGCTCTATAGTAAAATTTTGAAATTTTAGTTTAAATTGATTATGTAAAACTTAGCTCCAAAATTGTTTTGTAAAAATTGTCTAAAAACCCAACTGTGTGATTGTTGGTATTCCCCTTATAAAAAAAATTTCTTTACAGCACTATTCCTCTTTTTAATTGAGTTCCCGGACAAAATAATGATTTTTTTTAGAAAATGTAAAAAGCAACATTTGTCTTAATCTGCATTTTTTTATCTAAAACTACTTATAAAAAGAAACGGGGGAGTATAATGAAAAGAAATTTTAAAGCTATTTTACAGAATTTATAAAAGATAAAGCAAAAAGGAACCGATCAATGTACACAATATTTTGGGCAGCTTTCTTCTCTCCTAAACCCTATATTCCTTTTCTTCCTACTAGAATGATTTTGTAGAATTTTCATATATCAAAACAGTTCGGTTTTTAAGAATCTCCAATACTGTATATTGTTATCATTATATTCTTCTTACCTTTCGGACACATTTCTCAAAGCAAGAACTATTTGCACGATTTGATGAAACAAAGATTGCAAATGCTAGTTTCGGACACGATAATTTTCTCGCTATTATAATCTACATATGCTGCCAAGTTGCTCAAAAATACTTTACTTTAGTGGAGGTATGCATCTCATTTGCCTGTGTAAAATGGTTGAATTTGTATGGCATTTAAAAAGAAAGATCGGTATCTAAGTAAAGTTCGATGATCTATTTCCCCACAAGAAATATATCATATAGCATCAGATATCTTTTGAACTATGTCATCTTTCTATAATCTCACGAAAACAAAGTTAAATACCTTAACCTCTCGGAAAAAAAATTGAAACTTATATCTCTGCAAATGTCAGTTTAAACGGTTTGTGATTTAAACCAGATACCAAACCATCAAACCACCTAACTAAACCGAACAAAGAACTAGATTCCCTAAACCCGACCCGATTCCCTAAACGCAAAGATAGGGAATCTATTAAAAATATCGTGTATGAAATTCGCACAAATAAGAATTGGACATGTCTTCTAAAACTCAAAACCTGAAATCTCTGGGAGGGGACGAAGGTCACTCGATAGACTTCAAAGAGGTTCTTATCGAGTTTATGAAAGACCAAATCTCTGCAAATGTCTTCTGGCAGAAGACCCACAATTTTGGGTTGTCAGAACTAGTGGGAGATAAAGAGAAGCTATTCCGAGACCACAAAAAGACATTGTACAAGGTACATGTACTACTCATCTGTAAACTCTACCGAAATAAACTCTAAGCATTTTCTGCAACAAGACGAGAACAAACTGAATATTGCTGACCCCTTTTCGACTTCTTTTTTTTGACACGAGACTCGTATAAGTCGTAACTAACCACAAGTAATAAAGTAGTTCCAACTTCCAACATAATATATTATTATGTTTAAGTTGTTACAAAGTCGGGTTTATTTCAGTATTTGCGTGTTGACCATTCAGTTGACTTAGTGGTGTTGCAACTCTGCCTCTCTTCAATGAGAATTACATTCATCTTCATGTATGTCACGTACTTGTACGTGAAAGAGGATAACGAGTTTTACTTATGATTTAGAAATGATAGATCGAGTAACGTTATTTTTTCTTTTTCTTGGGAAGGATAAAAAAAAAAAAAAAAAAAGCTTAACCCCTACGAGGTTATACAATCTATGGGCCGTAATAAGTCTCTTTTATATTTTATGGGCCTTCTCCCCAAATTGAGAACCTTTTTGTTGACCTAGAAAATATCAGATGTATAAATAAACTTCATTTTCCAAGGCATCGTTTCTTGGACGAGCAGCCCCGTTTTCTGGCTGAGGAGGGAAAGGAGAGACGCCATGGGAAGAAGTAAGTTTCTCGATCTCTCGTTTGTTCATGGTTAATGTTTTTGTGTTCTTCCAGTAATCATTTCGCTTACGTTAACTGAGTATGATTATGCGTTCCTGCAATTGAGTTATTTACGTTTTCCTCCCTGTATTTCATTCAGAAAATGTCTCCCTCGTTGCCATTCTGCAATTGAGTTTTTATTGTTCGGTTAACTAATTAGGTTAATAGCTTTCTTCTGATACGAGCTGATTATTTTTGTCCTGTCGTAATTTTCTTGACAAGAGTAGATTCATTGATTTGAGCTATGTTTTCGTCGATTTTTGGAGCTAATAAATCTGAATCGTTGTAGGACCGGCTAGGTGCTACCGTCAGATCAAGGGTAAGCCATACCCGAAATCTCGCTACTGTCGTGGTGTGCCTGATCCCAAAATCAGGATCTACGATGTTGGTATGAAGAAGAAGGGTGTTGATGAGTTCCCTTTCTGTGTCCATTTGGTCTCATGGGAGAAGGAAAACGTCTCAAGCGAAGCCCTTGAAGCTGCCCGTATTGCTTGCAACAAGTATATGGTGAAATCGGCAGGAAAAGATGCCTTCCATCTTAGGATTAGGGTTCACCCGTTCCATGTTCTCAGGATCAACAAGATGCTCTCGTGTGCTGGAGCTGATAGGCTTCAGACCGGTATGAGAGGTGCTTTCGGAAAGGCTCTTGGTACTTGTGCTCGTGTTGCGATTGGACAGGTGCTTTTGTCTGTTCGCTGCAAGGACAATCACGGTCACCATGCTCAAGAGGCTCTCCGTCGTGCTAAGTTCAAGTTCCCTGGTCGTCAAAAGATCATTGTCAGCAGGAAATGGTATAATTTCAAAGATAGATCCTTTCACGTTGGTTTTTGAATCAATTTTGTTTCTTTCTTTCTTTTTAATTGTTTCGTGGCCACATCCAAACTAACTCATCAAGTTTGTGACTTTTTCTTCAGGGGCTTCACTAAGTTTAACAGAGCAGACTTCACGAAGTTGAGGCAAGAGAAGCGTGTCGTTCCTGATGGTATCAATGCTAAGGTATCTCAATTATGCGTCAAATTGTCACACTTTGATTCTGGTTATTGAAACATCTTTTGTTTTTGAATTTGACAATGTTTCCTTTTGCAGTTCCTCTCATGCCATGGACCTTTGGCTAACCGTCAGCCGGGAAGTGCATTTTTGCCCGCCACCTACTGAAGTTACATTCAAAATTTTCGTCTTCTACGTGAAATTGAAAACTAAAATTGTTTAAATAAGTTTTAATGTATGTTTCCTAACCGTAATATTCTATTGAAGATTGGTTTATTCAGTATTGCTTGAAATTTATTTCTAAGTTATAAATTTTGAAACTTCTAACAGAGATGGGTGATCGGATCATTTATTCACATTTTGCTTTTGATATCTCCATATCTAGTAGTGTATGTGTAAAGGGTTATGGATTTTAGATCAGTAAAGCTTAGCTAGCTAATGTTAGGTGGTTGTTCTTTTTAGTATAAAGAAAATGACAGAAATCTACATGTCAAAATCAGATTCAAACTGCCATTTTCATGTGTAAATCCATCTTTGTAACCGAAAGTTCCAAAACTTCCAAAACAGAGAACCAAAAAAAAAATGAAATTCTTTCGAATGAGTCAAGGCCTTTAGGGTATTAAATACTTGATAGCTTGCAGCTAAGTCCATGAGAAGATTAAAAGCTCCGAGTCTTCTCTTTTTTCTGGAAATTGAGAGGAGAAACTTTTTTTTGGAAATCGAGAGGTTCACAAAACACAGATAATATATCCTCTTTCGCGAAAATGAATGGTATATATAAACGTTACGAGAAATAACCAAAAAGATTGTATTTAGAAAACAAATTCAACAACTTTAACAGAACTGAAAAACTCTACATTCTGAACTTTCTCCACCAACTTATTATAAAACCTGTTTCTGTTTTTTTCCAAGAACCTAGCAATACCATCAAGATGATTGTATTGAATTGAATTAAATTTTACAACCAAATAAACAAGAAAAAAGGCTGCAACTTTGGACCTCCCCAGCAGCAAGAATCTTGATTTCAATTTGCAAAAAAATCTTCTGAAAATTATTGTTGAAACTTTATCAGCAACCCATCACCGCGCAATTGTAAACGAAATTCGAGGAATGTTTCCTATCGAGCAGTGTCCATAGAGGCGGACTTCGATCACTAGATGGTATCCAAGAGTTGAGCTCAATGAACCCTCCACCTGAATTCTTAGGTCCACCAATCACAATTAACCGCTCGCCGCAAGCTCTAAACGCTAAACCCCAACCGTTAACCGAATCAGCTCTTTCGGGCAATCTCCCTAAAGTAAACCATTTCCTACTCTCTTTATCATACTTCCTCACTTCCATATCAGCATGATCCGCCGCATACAACTGATTATTCACAACCGCAACAAGAGGCGGCGCTTCTGCTGATGCTGGCATTTCCCGGCTCCTAGGCGGCGACATTTCCGGGATCTCAGTCCATTTCTTCGTCTCTAAATCGAACTCCTCACCGCAAGTAAGGACTTTCGAGTCATTTCCGCCAATTCCTCCAATAACATAGAACTTCCCATCCATGAAAACACCAGAACACATCTTCCTCGGTTTGTTCATCTTTGGAAGTCTAGTCCAAGTTTGAAGCTCGGAGTTATACATCTCAGCGGAATCACGGATTTTGCCAAGAGAATCACAACCACCAGCGAAGATCGCAATCTCTCCTAGACTCGCTGAGCCAAACAAACACCTCGGAGAATTCATCCTCATACCGGAAGACCAAGAGTTAGTCAAAAGACTGTATCTGTATATAACATGTGAAGAATCATCATCTTTGCCTAATACAAGCAAATCGGTGCCGACAGCGAGCGATTCTTTATCCGCACACATGAATGTAACACCTGAAGGCATTGTTGGCAGATTCATCCACCTTCTCTGAACAGGATTGAAAGCAACCCATTCCAAGAGCTGGCAAGAGAAGTAAACCCAATGTTCAACAATCCGGTTCTGCCTCCTGAGTCTGTAGATATCTCCGGTCTTAACCAGAGACCGGAAACTCCGGTTCAAGGAAGCAATTGAGCCATAATCAGACCTTGAGCAACGGATCAAACAGCTTATCGAATTGTCCCTGCCAATATCGTTGATAAGTGAATCGCCATCACCATTGCTGTTATGATCAGATTGTTGCTGGCCTTGTTCTTCATTGGCATCATCAGTCGAATCATTTCCATGAATTGAAAACCCCATCAATTTGGGAGATTTGCTTCGTCTGAGCTCGTCTTTGAGCTCAACATCATCATCATCCAATGCTCTTTTGCCATTGCTGAGATTAGATTCAGAGGAATCTTCTCCTTCTGGATACATGTAAGGCCACTTGGTTTCTGAAAGACGAGAAGTTGAGATAACCCTCGATAACAGATATGTCCGATCTTCCACCATGTTCTCTTTCACCGTACAGATTCTGATGTTAGAAATCAGATTCAGTCAAAAATCCTTTTTTACACGAATGCAGATAGATACAGAGAGAGAATATCTGATAAAATCCCAAAAATCAGCGAGACGGATTCAACTGAAAGACGATTCAGAGTATTCTCATTTCCGATAGATCATCCCCAAATCCCGATTAGATAGATTCGAAAGCACCGATCCAACCACCAAATATCAAACCCAATCGCCAAAACAAAATGTCAGCTTCAAAACTCAGATCTCCAGATTCCAAATTCGAAACCCAAATTAGGAAAACAACAAAAATGGAAACCCAGAAAACTCAAACGATAGGAAATCACTGATCTGAACAACCAGGAGAAGAGGAGAAGAAGAAGAAAAGAAAAAGGGAGAATCTTCAAAAAGAACAACGAAGGGAAAGAGAAGAGATTATAGTATAATAATAACAGGAAGGTACTTACGGATTGGATTAGCGAAAGAAAAAGATTAAAAAATTTCTGTTTTCGTAGCGATTCTGTCGTCTCTTGGAAACTCTCTGCGAATCGGAGTGAAGCGTATGAGTCTCTCAGGGCTCAAAGTTAAAATCTTTGGAGATCGAATTCAAATTCAACTTTCTCTCTCTCTCTTTCCTGTTTAACGTTTCTCTCTCTCCTGTTTGTTCTTTGTTTAATTTTTCTTGGGTTAAAAGCAGTGATGAAAATGTACTAATTTTAAATTATTGTTTGAAATATTTTCTCTTTCTACATGACGTTGGAGTCCAAATATATAGATAAGATTTTTATTTTCCAGATTGGTTAACGTATTAAAAAATCAAGAAATTTAAACTGTTTCTAAATTTGTTTCGTAGTGTGTTCGGTGCAAAAAATGTTGTAAAAGTTTCACTACTTTACCTGTTATTTTTCCTCTGGTCAAAGGAAGTTAAATTGCTCTGTAATAAAACTCCATGTACGTCTTAAAACAATTAAATAACCTTTTTTTACAATACGTACTTCATACACATCTTCTTTTTCATTTTCTCTACAAACAAAAATCAACCAATTTTGAATTTTTAAAACAATCATTTTTAAAAAATTACTTAACTATATTATTTTTTTTGACCAAAACTTATAGTATGGTATTGTCATCTTATCATCGTTACATATAATTTGCTTTATACTCTCTCTCTTTCACAAAAATTATCATTTGAACACATTTCACACATATTAAAAAAAACTATTTAAAATTCTATATTACCTTTTATTAATACACTAAACAATTTTTTCTCTAATTAATACACTAAAACAATAAGGTTAAAATTTGATTTTTATTCTAAATTATGCATTAAAAACATAAAATGACATTTTTCGTGAAACAAAAATAAAACCTTAAAACGATACTTTTTATGAAACAGAGAGACTATAAGCAAGCTATATTTCAACAATTCCAACGGTACTATAAGAAAAATCATTTAAACGCATTACAATCACTGAATATATTAAATCTAGGCCATATATATACTCCCTCTGTTTTTTTATTAGTAGATGTTTTAGAAGAAAAAAATTGTTTCAAAAAGATAGATTTTTTAAGTTTTCTATACATTTTTTATTAGTTAATGATGATGAATTGTAAACTTCAAGAAAAATAATTAAATTTATTGAATTCTATTGGTTTAGAGTTATAGAAAATTGTTAATCATAAAAAAAAATGATGCATTTATAATCAAATTTTAATGTGTTTTTTTACTATTTGTGAAAAGTTTTAAAAAATCTATTAAAAAAAACAGAGAGAGTATAGTTTAGCTTGAAATTTTGTCAATGGAATATACAGTAGTGCATTTCCACAAAATATTGTTAGGAAGTATAAAAAATGCTTTTGGCAACAAAAAAAAAATGAAGTATATAAAATGCTTCTTTTTCAGCGAATATATAACTTCAATGAAAACTGTACGGGAAAGAGCATGTATGTTTATCAGAATAGCTGAACAGAGAAATTAGGAATACGAGAAAGGTGTCGACAAAGTAAATCTAGGTTCACGAAGCACGTGTCAACGCACGTGGGTGTATGTATATTTTTGCGCATAAACCATGAAATTAGCGTCTTATAGTATTTAATACTATTGTTATTAATTTGTTATTACAAGTATTACCGATATTACTGCATTACTTAACTCATGTGGTGGCGTTGAGTCGTTGATCAAAAATTAAAACTTATGTTGTGTGCTCTTTTATCTTCGAGAAAATTTGTATAGAAAATTACTAGTTAATGAAAGCTATATAAAAATGTTAATAAGACGTCAAAAATATTATTAAAACTAAGATTCAATCCGTGCTAGCGCAGAGTAATTTTTGTTTAAAAATTGTTTTGAAATTTAAAAAAATTTGTTTTTATTTGAATTTTAAAATATGCTTAAATGATGATTATAGATAGAACTGTCAATCCGGACTAACATGTCTATTTAACCTGTTTTGCAATTAACTAAAATATTATTCGAACTAACCTACAAAAAACTATAATCTTGGAAACATAACTTTAATATGCACCATTTAATAACTATGATTTTTGTGGCTAATCCACAAACTCTTTAAAAAATCAAATTTTTCGTGTCTAACTCTTTATAAAATTAATAAAATATTTTATAATAATTATAGTGAAAAATATTGCAAGACTTCTAATATATTTTTTCTTTGAATATGTATGGATTAATTATTATTTAATAATATCATAATAATTAAAAAATTAAATAGTAAATAATTTTTTTAATGAAAAATAAATATTTTCCATATTCTCATAAATAATTTTGAAAGACAATTATATCATTTCTTATTTCAATTATCATTTCTTATTTATAATGGCATTTCATGTAATAACTTACAAAACAAAATTTATTTTTAAAAATATTTTCTTAAATAATATTATAAAGATGTTAGTAAATATTTCATTTATTATAAATAAGATATACGGTACTATGACCGTTATGACCTTAACGGTACGATGCTTATCTTACATATTCTTCTCTTTTTTTTAACTTCTATTTTATTATTATGATGAACATACATAGTTAAAGTGTAGAACATTAGTAATAACATAAGGAACAAAATGATAATAAGCATAAGAGGCATTTCCCGGGATCTCGACTTTTGATAAGTTATTTGCTGCTACATTACCACTTTTTGATATCCACGTAAACTTGATCTCATCAAATCGATTGTTCCAATCTCATACTTTTCAAATCCAGTTGTAAACGCCAAAGTTCAAAGTCTCTCCGTTAATTAGATTTATCAAAATTTTACAATCTCTTTCAAAGATCATTTTTTGATAGTCCGGATCCAGCAATTTTACATCGCCATTAACAAAGCTTGAAACTCACTTTCTAAGACATTATTTGCAGCCGAATATTTTGCTTGTCCGGCACTTAAATACACTCTTTTTTTTTATCTCAAAATAGCCAACCTACTTTTTAATTTCTTCTAGTTTTAACATACGAACCATCATAGTTACATTGAATCCATCTTTCCCATATGTCGAGTTGGCTCAACATCTTTTTTTTTTTTTATCTTACATATTCTACCCATTGATTATAGTCTTTATAAATCGAAGCTTGAGTCGCGCCGAAAGATTATAGCGTGCGACTAAAGGATTATTATAATTTATTGCGAGGTGCGACCTCTTGCAAGCTTTAATCCACTCATTAACTGCCACGTGTAAGAGCCGTCTTAAACATTATTTGGACGGTAGCAAAGTGCTTTATCGCTTGTAAGAGTTATATGACTAATCTAATCGAACCGCTTTTTAATTGTTTAGGTGTTATATTTTTAATGCTTATTTGTTTTATTTTCTCAAGGCCAAGAGTTAAAAAATGAATGATATTTGGGTGCCAAAAATGAAAAAGAAAAAAAAAACAAAAAATTGGGTGTGTCAATAAGGTATTTCCCAAAGGTCACGAAACCCTTTTGAAAGAATTATGCGCTTTAATGAAAAATAAACTAGATAGATTCGTTGAGGTCGACGTAGTATGAGAGATCTAAGGTCTATATTATAGGTATTGCTTGCTTCATAAATTAAAAAAAAAAAAAAAAACTTATCTAAGGTGTTTTAACTTTTAACAATCATTTCGGAATAAGAATTTCCATAATTTTTGTGAACTTGAATTTCCAAACTTATCAAATTTGGGAGTCAACGGTCAATAAGTATGAATTTTATATTTTCGTATCTTATCAACGGTGTCTATCAGTCTATATGTCTATTCGAAGAAATACATTTAACCTTAAAATGAAATTGTATGATATCGAATGAATTGTATCTTTCTTCATATGGTTAGCTTTTCTGTTCTCTTTCCGTTTTTAATGAATATTGGTTGAAAATTAGACCCAAAAAAAAAAAAAATTGGTTGAAAAAAAAGGTATTTTTTGCTTTTTTAATTTTCTTGACAAATTATCGAATAGGTGACTGTATTTCTGGGTGTATCTTAGTGACTTGTGTCTGAAAGTGAAGTCTTAAGAGCTGTCCACGTGATCTGTTTGTTTTGTGTGTTCACATTCCTTTTCCTTCCACATTATTCTCTCTTAAATTAAGAGTCTTAATCGTTGGAAAAAATATATTAAGACTCTCTTAAATTCTTAATCGATGATTACATTCCTAAATTGTATATGTGAAAATGTTATTTAATTTCTGAGTATTATGTTACATTAGGGTATAATATTGCTAAAGAGAACAACAACATTTTGCATAATTAAAATTTACTTTCTCATGTGATTACATTACTTGATAAGCCATCATCCGATGCGTGACAGGCCACGTTACAGCTGTAATCACTATTGAGCAAGAAGACAAAATTGCCAACAATATATTAATTAGGTTAACAAATTTATTATTACAAGCTTACAAGTTACACATTACATTCAAGTTTGTTTCTTCTTTTTACCAAAAAAAAATAATCAAAAGTATTATAAGCGATTTGGTTAAGAAATTTGAATGATCCGTCTTTATAAGATGATGCGGCGGCTCCGTCACCTTTACTTTTTCCTCCTTTGGCAATGCCTTATCATCCACGTCAACGTCGAATTCCAACACGTGCTGTTCGTAAAATCAAAATTTATAATAGGAACGAATGCAACTAACTAGTTTAATGATATAGTCTTCTAGATGTTTTTTGTTCTTTGCCGCATTTTGATCATTTTCTTTAACATGGTCACTTTAATTTGGATCGCCGTATAAAAACATTTTTGTGTGTTTGACACTTTGTTTGACACTTAGTCCTATATATGCGGCTATTAGATTACGACGTAGAAAAACATTAATATCTACATAATTAACATCCAATAATAAGTGATTCTGGTTTCCGTCTGAGAAAAAATTGTATAGAAATTTAACCCCTAAAAAATGAGGGTTTTTCTTTTGTTAAAGGAAAAAAAGAGGTTTGTTGGAAAAATACGTTCTATGTTTGTCAAACAATGACAAATATTTGTATCAACGACTAATCTCAAAAGAACTAAGAATCACATATGAAAAAACTTAATAACAATAGAATAAAAATATTTAATCATGTTTGAGGAAAGAGGGGAGATATCAACTCGGAATGGGATTCTTTGAATCGACTAAAATCGGGTCAATTAAAGACAAAAAATAAAATTATGATCTAGGAAAATTAGGTCAGATTGATATAAAACTCGTTGTAGATCTCCAAATTGACGTCAACTCGATATCAAAATATTTCTTTGATCCTTGCTATGAAATTGAAATCTGAACTAAAACTAAGCAAGAGAATAGATACATTACATAGACCTATAGTCAACCTTTTTATTTTCTATTGTTAAATATATATGGTAAAGATAATGGTTCTTGGACACATACTCAACTATTTCCTGTAATTTATACCATTTTTATGTATACAATGGTCTTCTTCTCTTTTTTTTTTTTTGTTGTCAAAAATACTAAAATGGTCTTATTAATTTATTTTATCTTCTATAATCGCAAGATTTGAAAGCTCCATATACTTGAACTTTCAAAACCATACTAGCACCTTTTGTTGTTCAATACGTTCTAACCTTTTTTTTCTACAATGTAATTGTATTATAAGTTTTAGTTAATCGAGATATATATAGTACAACAAATTGTAAGCTGGTTACCTTAAAAGAGGGCTTTTAGTTATATATTTCGAACCGTTGAAATTTCAGATGGATTCATTCATCGTTTTCTTTATATATCACTTTTGAGCCTCCCATCTTATTTAAGTATTCAACTATGGATTTGTATTACGTGTTTATGAGATAAGACTGATCATATAATAAGATTCTATCGAAATAAATGGTTGAAGAACTATTAAGTTGGATTGTTTAAATCTTCGGTACATATAATTTTTTGTTTTGTTTTGGGGTGAGCCATATCTGAATTTATGTATTTCCAGCTCAAAATCAATTCACAATATATAGGTTAATCTATGTATTTTAGACATCACTTTAGTCAGATCTTATATGGATTGACCTATTTATTTTATATGAAAAATGTAAAAGACATATTTCTAACGATGAATGTTTGTTTTCCATGAAAATGCTACAGTGTCAGAAGATACAACCATGAACCATACGGTCCGGTCCATACGTAGAATTTTTGTATAGTCAATATTTAAATTTAATCTGATACACGTGGCCATGGAGAGAAGATGGAGAAAGAGAGACGCAAGTATTGATTATGCCAACGGCTCAAATGCAAGAATAATAATGTTCTTTGCGTTTTTTTTACCAATACATCGAACATTTGTTAGGCGCACGTCCTTTTCATTTTTTCTTCTCCTTTCTTTTCCGTTGAATTTCCCTCATGCATTAATAATTTATAATTATTTACATGCTACACATGTCAATATATATCTGTTAAAAAACAAAATTATCACGGAGAGACAAAACTTAACCAAGTGTTCTTGGCGTATAATAGTCAAATTTGCTGGGATGGGTATGTGCCCTCCTCCTGGGTTCGAATGCATTTGGCCACCAATGCTCTGTTTTACAAATTGTGAGCGTGCACCAGTTCGTTGGACCTCTGGAAGATTAGTCTCGGAATAGAAAGCCTGAGATCACTTCTAGATTAAACAAAAAAGAGAAACAAAACTTTTACCTGTTTGGACGGTTGAACAGGTAACATCCAAGTTTTATCAAACATATATCTAACATCCATTGTTAAACATATATTGCAACTAAGTAACATGTAAGTAAAGTAAGATATGGGAGGTCGGAGAATTTTGTTTATTAAAGTTTTAACTCAGGCGATTACAAAGAAGAAGTAAATTGTCTAAGTAGATTATCTAGGCGATGAACTATGAAACGAGATCGTAAGAGATATGAGTTTGGTTGTATGAGCGACGAACTGTAAAGTGAGGTTTAAGAGATCGGAGTTCATAGTGATTATCTTTTAGGTCTTGTTAATCTCGATATCCTTATTTTTAATGAGGTGCTTCTCTATTTATATTAATATTAATTCGGTGACCAAATGATTTTTGGGTGTAGATCGTACGACCAGATTTATTGAGTCGATTCCCTTTTTCTGCAGATCGTACGACTGAGCTTAATGGACTTAATCAATTTGTCAGATGGGCTGATCTTGGTTTGAGAAAGGCTTAATAAGGGGTGCACAACCTACCTCCAACACCCATTACCAATATAATCTAAATTTTTGTATCAAAGAAGTCCATTTTATAAATCCTATTAGTATTTCCATTTAATTGGTTATTTTGTTCCATATCTAAAAAAATTGAACAGAAAACGAAATCCACTAAAAATAAAACTATTGAAAGTTTTAAATTTCTTAGAAACTTATTGACATGTTATATAAATTATATCCGAATCAATTATAATCTGTTACTTTAAATTTTTCATATATCTTATAAATATTTTAAACCTAAAAAATTATAATCTGTGTATGGAAACCGATTAATAACATAGCAAAGTGATATATTGCCCCCTCTTTAGGTTATAAGTTCTTAAACTTAGTCATAAATCAGATGTATGATACTTTTTAAAACTTCTTAGAACCTGTCATAATTGTTATTATTATTATTATTATTTATTTTTGAAAAATAAGATAGTTTTCAAAAGCAAAACATAAAAAGTGGTATTTTAATGAATTTATTTTGCTATTCATGTGCTAGAGTATAGACTACAAATGATTAATATCACCAAAAGTTATTTTTGACATATATGGGTTGTTTGTTTGTGGTGGATTGGAAAATAATCTCAAACCATATTGGGCCTTCCGTACAGATATCTATTTTTTGGTATTAAGAATCGTTAACAGTATGAGCCCAGACAGGATATTAAAGGGCCCATTAAGCTTGCTCGAGCAATTAACGACGTCGTTTCTCCCTTTCAAATTGCGTCCGTTTGATTCTCTGAAAAGGTAGTCTCTCCCATCATCAGTTCATCACTATCGTCTCTCTTTCAAGCTTCTTCTCTGTGTGCGTGTTGGTCAACAACGGGTAACTTCGATCCTTCGATTTCTTTCCAAGTACTTCTCTAGATCTGTAGTAATACGATGTGCGAATCAACGATTTGATGTTCTTGATGATTTTTTTTGCAATCCTTCCTTCGTCGAGTTTCGCTTGAAAATCGTGTTCCAGAATTGACATATCAAATCATGTCGATCTAAATCGGTATCAGGTAGAAATCGGAAAGATTATATGCGTTTTATTCATGAGTTTCGAGTTCGTCTAGTTCCCGAAGTTTGATCACGAACCGGAGATGATCGATCTGACGAAGTCTTCGGTTATGTTGGAATTTTAGGGGTTTTATCATCCGAGAGACGAAGTTGCTTTGTTTTGAAGGATGCTGTAGAAATTCTAGATTCTGTAGGTAGAAGAAGCTACTGAACAAGATGAATCATCAAAATGGATTCGGTGTGGAAGTTACTGGCTTATCTCCAGCTGTTACTGAGAAAGATCTCATCGACTTCTTCTCCTTCTCGGGTGCAATCGAACATATTGATATTGTCAAGTGAGTCTTACTTCCACCAAATTTGCTTTTTTCTGGATTTAGAAGATAAACTCTGTTATGTTGTTAACGAGACAAGGTCGGGTGAGCAAGCGTGCACTGCTTATGTGATGTTCAAGGATTCTTATTCCCAGGAAACTGCTGTTTTACTCAGTGTAAGTGTTGTTTAGATTGAATTCACTTTTTTCCTTTTTCCGTTCTCCTGAGAATCACTCACTTCTTTGGAATTCTCGATAACTTCAGGGTGCAACGATATTGGAGCAGCGCGTTTGCATAACTCGTTGGGGACAGCATCACGAGGAGTTTGACTTCTGGAACGGGACTCCACGGGGTTTTGAAGATGAAACAAACTCACATGTACGAATCTCTTCTTACATTTCTTCTCTCGATTTTGATCTTTCTGTTTTTTTTTATAAACAGTAGAATCTAACAATCACTGGACTGCAAATCAAATCATGTTCAGTAGTCTTCATGTCGAACTTTGATGCCTGTTCTTTTTTCTAAGTTCTGTTGTTCTTCAATCATGTAGCCCCATCCTCAACGAGGCGAGTTCAACGCTGGAGAAGCAGTGACGAAAGCTCAAGAAGTTGTAAAAACAATGCTAGCCACCGGGTTCGTGCTAGGCAAAGACGCTCTAACCAAAGCTAAAGGCTTTGACGAATCCCACGGCGTATCAGCTGCAGCAGCAGCTAGAGTATCTCAACTAGACCAGAGGATTGGTCTCACTGACAAAATCTTCGCCGGAGTTGAAGCTGTCAGATTGACCGACCAAAAGTACCATGTTTCAGACAAAGCCAAATCAGCCGTCTCTGCCGCTGCTACCAGTGTTGTCAATAGTAGTTACTTCTCCAGCGGAGCTCTTTGGCTGTCTGGTGCGTTAGAGCGGGCGGCTAAGGCTGCATCTGATCTCGGTAGCCACGGCTCAAGGCAGTGAATAGACGGACGAACCGATCAGAACCGTATTGTCTGTGATTGTTAATATAAATGATGCAAAGCTGATCAGGAATAACTACTGGCTTATGAAGTAGGTTGTTTTGAATTGTGTATCAAATTTTATCAAAGCGAATACTATAAAGAAACATTCACAACTAACTCACATGATATGGTGGTCCAAACTTGGTTACATCTAAAATACCTTTTAACGCTTAATTGTATCGCTTAATCAGCTTTCCAGTAGAATAATCTGTCTTCTAAATATAACTTTAAATGTGATTTTTTATTTGGGAGGCTTTTTTCTCATTCTCGAGTCCTTGACTGGATTCAACCTTTAAAATATAATAACTGAGTACAATAAATTGAGTGTACTTGAAGGATTAGGAAAAATAAAGTGACAAAGAAAAAAGGAAATAGGATTAGGAAGAATAATTTCAAAACTGTTTGGATCACACCAATACAAACGATATCAAAATTGCTTTCTCATTTGTTTGCTTGCTCATTTTGGGCTCTCTTTCTTCTATTAGCTATATTTCTCTTTCTTTTCTCGGTTTGCTTGTTGCGCGTTCTGTTTGGCGTCTTCTTCTCCTCAGCGAGTTTGCTACTTTGAAAGCTTTTATTTTTCTTCTTCCGGGTGAACTCCCTCTGAGGGCCTGCGGAGATTTTACTTTGAAGGTTTTTGTTTTTCTTCTTCTCCCGGGTGAACTCACTCTGAGGGTGTATCTTCAGCATCGCATTCCCTTGGAATGATGGAACTTTTTTCGACACTTGTTTGCTCTGGAAAATAGTATTTGGACACAATGCTGCTTCTGTGTTGATGAGCGTATGATCGGGTTGGGATTTTATTGTTTGTAGCACAAGTCTGTGTGCTGCCTTCCCAAGCCTATCACCAGAAATGGATCCTTGTGGATTATACCTGCAAACAATGGGAAAAGGAATTGAGACATTAACACCATCCGTAAATAAAAGACCTTCCAAAACTTTGCAAATTACAAGGACTTGTAATCTTCACCTCTTGATTTTTATTATCTTTGCAGGAGCTCGTCTTCTATCACCATCTTCATGCCATAGATTAGCTCCACCTTTCAAATCCACTAGCTGTACAGTCTGAGAAGATGATAAATGAAGAACACTGTAATTACCAACCAGTAAAACCCAACAAAGCAGCTTTCTTTATTCTTCACCACAACTTCAAAACCAAAATCGGAAGCCAAATAGAGCAAATAGTAATCTCAACTTCACCTTTTTAGGGAGCACCACTCCTGGAGGTGGACGGGCGATGTTGCTGCCTCTAACATCATCTGGAAGTTTGTATATGGCACAACTGAAAAAAATAATAATGTTAATTTGATAAAGCTCAAGGAGATGCCAAAAAAAAACGAGTGACAAAAGACCACATTCTTGATCATGGGCTTACATGACTTGATTGGCTAAAACATCTTCCATGCCCTCGATTGGGGAACGGAAGCACGGAGGTTGACTATCTCCACCACATGAAGCTAAGTAACCATTCATTCCTTCACTGCATTTATCAAGAAATTTCCGATAGTAATTATAATTTTCCAACATGCCTTCCTCACTAAATCAGCCCTTTTCTATTATACTCAAGGAACTACTATCGTTTGTAAAACTAGATAAAGAATATCACATCACGACGAAACACTACCATAATTACCTACTGAATCGACTATTCTCAAGATTGAGACACAAACCTTAGTCCAGGGTCAACTGTTTCCGTAATTGTTCCTCGTTCTTCATTGCTCAATTTGATGGTACGGCTATTAAGAGAACGGATTAGCTCAGCAAGGGGATGAAATGCAACGACAAAGAGCATGTCAGACAACACACTGTTTCTTCGAATTTCTTCGTTCTGGACATAATAAATGGAAGAAAAACAAAGTTACATGTGATTGAACAACTGTTTTCTACAGAAAAAAACACAAAAGAGGTTAGCATCTAAAACCGAGATAGGCTGTACCGTCAGTGAGTGCTCCACTTGTGCGGCTGCTTCCAGAAGACGCCGTTCTTCAATAAAAGGCAGTTTTGCTATACCCTATACAAGGAAAGATACAAAAAATATGAGACCGTAGAATTATTACATCTAACCAAACCATCAATGCTGCCTATCAGCATGAAAAGAAAATCAAACCTGCCAAGAATAGCGCTTTCCATTCATGTCAATCTCAAAATCTGCACACACCACAAATGGTAAATGAGAGACATGGATTGCACAATACCACATTGAAAGAGACCAATCTGCAAAAACCTCATACCAGAAGGATAAAAATCAGCTATAGGTGAATTTGGATCTGTCATCAATGTCCTAAAGCACTCTGGGAGAGCATGTGCACTGAGAACGGAATCCAGTGAACAAATCAGTGACTGCATAGAGAGATGATGAACACTCAGAAATACCGATAGCAAACCTTGCAGATGGAAGAACTGCCAGAAGCTGATTATATGGGTTAAAAGGGGAACCTAGTTCGAACTTAATATCTAGCTTATCAAGGAACTTGAGATCAGATGCGAAAGGTGCATAATGATATGGATAAAACCTGCAAAATAAACCCGAAATTAACCAAAGACAAACAAATGGGAGAAAGGAAATCAAGTAACTAGGCCCTTTTGGAATTATATCACAACAGAATATAAATCAGATAACGAACAACTTTCCGACCCGACGTATTTTGAAACATCTCAGCTGAATTACTAGAGGATTTGATCAAGAAGAAGCTCAATCTGAATCAACAATTTAGTCAAATCATGCATGGCACATATATGATGAGTCTTACACGGAAAATTTGATATGTTGAACAGTCTACTAAATTGTGTATAGCATGATGCGTAAATTAAAATGAGCATCACAATCCTAAAGGACAATATGGTTTATCAAGCGTACTAATCATCATGCTTCAAAATATTACACGAAGAACCACAAAGGAAATAATCAAATGTGAAAAGTATAATGTATTTGTATGAGGATGACAGGAAACTGACCAATTCCAGGAACAAACACCATGATAATAATAATGCATTATCCAACAAAGGCCTTCTGTATACTTCAAAACCTAGCCAATAATAACAAAGCCGTAAATTGGTGCATTCTGAGTGACTTAAGCGTAATTTATTTTTCATCAAATTACATGCATGGGAAACTCACAACATCTCTGCGTATTTGTTCCATTTCCTCTACAGACTTAGCTGTGAATTTCTCCTCGTAGTATCTCTCCCTCCATCCTTGTACACCTAGCCTAACCTGATCATACAGCAGCCATGTGAAATTGCCAGCGTGATTCACGAAGATTATGCATTCTTGCATCATTGATGGAAAACACAGATTTTGTTTCTATGCTGATTATGGCAGCTGAAATAAATAAAAAATAACCTTATCTTCTTCGCCTTTTCCTGTGCTGAACCCATCAGATTTCTCCCGCATCAGTTTCGTAAGCTTAAACTTCAATTCTTCGCTGTTATCTAGTTCCTGAAAACCACTGTGTATATTAGTACACTTTAAACGAGAAAGCAAACCTCAAGTCCTTAAATAACATCAAGCAGAAAAAAAAACAGCAAAACTTGACAGTTACCAAACTTGAAATGGAGAAAGAGCAATAGTTTACACTTAACCAGCAGAGGTTTAAATTCAAAATAATAATTACAGACCAACATGAGGCAAAACAGAGCTAGAAAATTAAGTGAAATTCCTCCTCAGAGACAAGATGACTTACTTCTGCTTTGATGCTATTTTCTTTTTCAACATCCACCACACCAATGCTATCATCCAAAGACAGTCGCAAACATTTTTGTGGAGGTAAGGCATGCAATGAATCAGACTCTCTGACTAGATTCTCTAGTTGCACAACCTGGCCATTGTTACATTTTCTGCTTGCTTGAGCTCTATCACGACTAAACCTTTCCGATTGCCTCTGTATCAGACATCACAACAATTGCACCATTGAAAAACTAACCCATAAAAGTTGATCAGAAATTGTAGATTTTTCATGTTTTCAAGCTTTCATTTTTCTTGTTACAAAGGGGTGTAAAACAAAATCGGTCAGGTAGTGCATCGAAATTATTAACCCATGCAGAAGAGAGGCATATGGCCATCTTTAAGAAAAAAAAAACAATTGCTTTAGTTGGAGGGCTATGATATCTCTAATCGTGTAGCTTTCATCATAATACCTAAAAATGAAACGAAAATACAGACAGCTGAAGGTAACTAAGTTATAAACGGATATTAACCTGATGAGTTTGTGCTCTCCTCTGAAATATATTATTTTCAAAGAGCCCAATGGCCTGGATAAAATGCTCCACATTTTTTAAGTTTAGCTGAAAGTTAGTAAATAAAAGTTAAAGCGATAATCCAACAGCCACGTCAAGTAAGATAAAGAATGTTTAATCGATGCACCTTGCTTCCATTGCTTAAGTAACTTGCTATTGATCCAAATTCCTTCTTGTAGACAGACATCAGTAATTCTATAGCACCCTGCAAGACAACAAATAGATTAATCAGAAAACCGTTTTTTGAATATTTTTTCAAACTTGTCAAGCTGTTCTAAGCAAAGTCATAGACTTTCATTGACACCAAAGATGCGCCAATTTATTGAAAGAACACAGACTATGAATATGTACTAAGTTATCAGATACCAAAGTAATATATCAACTACAAATGATGAGTTCTAAGAAGTGATTTATGCCTCTGACACGGAAAAATCTGATATAGGAACAGGGAAAACTCCTATATCTAAGAAATACTGATTTTCAGTAGGTATCAAAGAATTGAAGATAATACAAATGTCCGTACACAGTGTACCAGACATTTTGACAGCTGGAAGAAAGTTAAAGCAACAGAAAACTAAGACGGAACAAACCTCCCGTATCTCTAGCGTAGGCATATGTGGCAAGAAATCATTCCCAACAAAAAAACAGATGAAGATAAAATCATCGATTATGCGGTCCAAACATTTTTGCAATCTTGAATTAGGTATCTGCATGTCGTGCTCCAAATACTCTCGAAGTGTCCAGATATTGACGAACTGCCAAAAGATAAGGGAACTTAATGATTATGTTAAAGATATTAATGAGTCCTTTACATAGCATGCAATTTTGAAAATATAGCTTTGAGGTTCATAACCCTGAAAAATACCTGGAATGGCTTCTTAGCCACGACATCTGTCTCAATATTATCAAACATTTCTCCTGCCTTCCTCTTTACCTTGCCCTCACAATCTGCTGCTCGGTGCCCGATTTGGCCACACAAGAAGCATTTGTCTTGTTGTCCAGGAGTGAAAACAACCTAGGTGAAGTCACCACGGGGACAACACAGTTGAATTAAGAGAAGAATAAAAAAAAATTCCACTAGTGAGTCTTGATTGTGACTATTTGATATGTTAATCACATGTCAAACCATATTGAAGACGCACGTCTTGAGGTTATAAACGTAGAGTGGTCACTGATCGACTAGAAATAAAACCCATAAGGAACAATGATACAAACCTCACGAAGGATCGATATATGAATTTCGTGGGTGGCTAAAGCCAGCATGATCAAATCTGCGTCCTGTTTCCAGAATTAATAAGTAGAAAGCCCTTATTGAGTAGTTCGATCAAGATCACAAACTCTTATTGCAAAAATCGTATTGCAAAACTAAACATGTAGGCATGTAAGAAAATAAGAAATAAAGGGAGCTTATATACCAAACCATACAGACAATGACAGGTGTTTGGGTTGTAACCAGGATGGTTCTTTTGAAGACGTATGTATGACATGATCTTGTGTTCCCCCTCACCAGGAACATTAGCATCTGAGAGGATAACCTTCAAAATAAGAAAATCATGAGCAAAACCTGAAGTATGAAGTAAACAGCCATAAGGAAAATTTCAGAGACCCTAATTAGTACCTTAATCTTTTTCCACCCAGGATCAGAATTTAGTCTAACGTGAATGTAGTACTGCAACGCAATTGACAGAGTAGACATGAAGTGTGTTCCAGGAGTTATAACATTAGAGTCAAAAACTTGGGAATCCACTTTAGGAGGCAACCTCCTCCCTTCACTCGCAAACTCTTGTCGCAACCGCTCTTCTTCAGCTGCCTAAAATAGCAGGTAATAGGTTAAAATTTCAACCATTTCTACAATCATAGTCTGAACAGAATGAGTAACCTGAAGGTTAAGAAATAGAATCGCAAGACGAGCTTCGTGGAGCAAAACTTATGGCATTTCATGATGGTAACGTAACACCTGTGTTCAATACAGTGACAAAGTGATTGATTCATCTTTCCACAAGTAGGATCGTATGATCATACAAGATTGAAATGTGGATCGAATCCAACAAGGGGATTGGTGCAACTATTTTTAAGTTTTAGATGATGGGTGGACAACTTAGAGCGATATACTAACACCACCTATCAGAGAAAGAAGACGATTGATACAAACATGAAAAGAACACAAAAGTGAAATAATGTATAAAAAGAGATTGGTACATACTGCTTCTGCCGCATCCTTTGCAGCTCTAAACCGTCTGGATCTCTGTTGATTCATTTTCGCCCTTGGAGCAACACCGTCTAAAATGTGGAAAAAATCACATGACAGATAAAATAAAAACCACGAAGAACAAACAACAATGTAGCTGCATAGATAAGAATATTACACTCACCAATAGCCAAGTATAACAGCTTCCGGGGTCGAACCATCACAAAAAGTCTGTCTATGTAATCGAACATGCATTGAAACACCTCGGAAAACGTTGTCGGAGAAGGCTGAGAGGGGAATCATAATAATAAATCAAAAACACACAACCGATGAAGAAAATTCGTATTTCGAGAAAGAAGAAGAAAAAAGCGTACCTTGTCTTCGGGATGGAAGCATGGATGAATGATTCCGTTCATGTCGAGATACAAATTGTCATACTCGACGCCATTAGGATTAGGTTTGCTAGTATCGACAGGAACCGTGACGCCGCCGCCGCCGATTTCGAGCGGTTCTTCTTCAATGACATCTTGCAAAATCAACGGATACCTCTCGATTAACCACCTGTAGAACGACGGTACTCCCATCGGAACCCTAAAACCCTAGCTACAGAGACTTGTGCTGCGGCAATAGTGAACGGCGACGGAACTTTTAAGCCACGGAGGAATATTAAACTTATTTTGGCACACAGATCACTCCTCCTCCTTCACGACTGTTTGACAGTAGTAACAACAATAATCAACAGTTCCCGAATTGGGCTTCTCAGCAATTTTGGCCCAATCCATTCCGGGATTGGCAGAGTTCTCAATTCGGCCCATATTTTGTTTCCAAACGCAACTGCTATTTTCTTACGTTTTCCCTATTTTCTACGGCTGATATTGATTTACGAGTCAGAAAATCTGTATGTGTGTGTAAGTGGATTTTGGATAGATCTGCTTTCGATAAAGCTTAGGGCCACGTGGCCCAATTGGTGCCAAATATCAAATCCAACAAAAAAATAAAAAAAACAAAATCTCATCCTCTTTCGCCTCCAATCACTCGAATCATATCTCATGGCTGCTGCTTCTTCAATTCCGCCGTCAACCGCCGCGACCTCCATCGTCCGTAAATCGCTCCTCCTCTCTACCACCTTATCCTTCCCCGCTTTTTCATTGCCTCCCTCCATCAAACTGCAAAGAAACATTCAGAGATTGCTCCAAGCCTCATCCGCCGCCTCCGCCGTTCCTTCAGATTCTAAACCGACGAAGAAAGAAACGATCTATTTCGACGGCGGAGCTCATTACGGAGATCTATTGGCAAATCTCGTCTTAGGTCTAACCATCCTGTGGCTCCCACTAACCCTGGCCGCCGTGTCTCGAGCGTTTAACCTCCGTTACAGGTTCACTAACCTTCGCGTGACGGTGATATCGGGGCTCACCGGAGAAGATCGGAGCGATTTCTCGTACAAGGTGATTAAAGACGTCCAGGTTGTACCGAGGTTCATCGGCGAATGGGGTGACATCATCATCACGTTGAAAGATGGAACGAAAGTGGATCTGAGAAGCGTTCCTAAGTTCAGAGAGATTGCTAAATACTGTTTATCAATGGCTGATCAACCGGCCGTTCTGAAAGAATCTGGCGCTAAAGGCTTTTGAAAAAAATCTCAATTTCTCGATTCTGGGCAAAAGGATAAACAAGTTTTTAACTCTTGTGTTGTGGGTTTTCAATAGAAATCGAATCATTTCTATGTCGACATTTTGTTATTGAACTCATTCATCTTTCTGTGTCTATCTTCTTCTATCGTATCTGCGAGAGAGACGGTAAGACGACGACCGTGTTTACAAAACTGCGCGCGCTTTTAGCTCTACGAAAAGAAACGGCGTGATGTTGGTTTATATTGAAACGGCGAGTAGTCTCGTTTCGATAAGTGAAACGGCATGGGTATTTCTTCTTTCAAATGGCGTGCATTTTAAGAATCTGGAGGATCAACGGCATGGATTAATATAGAGTTTCATTAGTCTACAACATAATGGGCCGTTATGTATACTTTCGTAGTTATTCATCGTATACTTGGTTTCACATTTAGCAATCAATTTTAGACTTTGTTTTTTTCTCCAATGATGGATTTATAGGTGAAAGCAACGCGAAATTATTAAGATCGTATAACACATCTATATTTATACCATTATACAATTCTTGTGTATAAGGCAATTTGGGGAATTTGCTTTGCCCATGCTTAACTATAAAGGGACGGTCTTTCTTTGTTGACACAGCGAGATGTTGATGCGTTTGAAACAACGAGTAGTCGTCTTTTATATTAGAAAAACGGCCCAAAGATTTTCTTTGTTGATATTAGAAAAAACGGAACGATGTGTACCTTTACATAGCAGACACGGCGCTATGTTGATATTTTCGAAACCTATACTCGTCTTTCTAACGGAGAAACGGCCCAAGATTTTATTGTTCGTGTGTAGTCCAAGCCTCTAGGGCACAAACCACACTTTATTTATTGGTAGTAAGAGTGCCTACCACATTCGGCATTCATATTGGTATTTGCAATATATATAGTGAACAAAGAATAAAAAAACGTTTACTGAAAATCGTTAATGATTTCTTGTAACGCCCCGACAACCACCGTTCGTGGGCCCCTGCGCCATCTCTCGGCCCGTGGACTCCATCCTGGTCCGACGGGCAGTGCATTATTTTGGGAGGCTCGAAGATTTGTTTACTGACCCTACAAATCACCACGTGATATTTCTCCTTGTTCTGTCCTCACTCACACGGTACCGCAAATCATTTTTCGGTATGTCACTCATCCTTAAATTGTTTCAGTTTAATCACGCTTAACTATGGAGTTCTCTTTAGATAAGTTAATGAAAATATAAGTGCACTTTTGTGACATATGTAGTCAAATCAACTCTTATAAGTTTCTTCACATGCACCACCATATACCAAAAATCGGTATATTACGCTTCTAGACCTACAAAATGAAAACTACAGGAACAAGACTTTCATCACTTAATTAATACGACATACAAAATTTTCAGCTTTGTTCTCCGGAAGACCATGCATGACTTCTACCACGACCTTTTAAAAAATTCAAGATTACCACAAATTCGTAGTTAATGAAGATTTTTCAATTTTAAGAATGATTCTTAATTAAATGGTCCTTCATAACCACAAATTGTGGTATTTGTGATTCGGAAAAAAAAAAAGAAATCCTTGTAGTAGCTATAGAGAACAGAACTAGCAAAAAAAAAAAATTTACATATTGTTATATGGATACTACATCTTGAGCTTAACGAATATCATAAAACAATTATTTAAGTAGTTCAAATTATGATCGAACTGTCAAACACACACAATATATATATGGTGTAAGAAATAAATAAAAAACTTACAAACTAAAAACATATCCGTTATATGCCATAAAAAACCGGTATCATATTTCCATGCCTATGAGAATAAATCATGTGTTTTTGCATAACATGAGAATCTAGATCCGTGTTGACCATATTCTGATAATTTTGACCATATGTATTTCTCATTGGATTCCAATTAAATTTGATAGAAAGATATTAGTATATTATGGAGAAATAAATGGATTAGAATAGAGAATTTTGTGAGGAGCTGGTTGATGGAACTAATAAGAAGAAGAGAGGCCTTAAAGCTTTTACCTTCGTTTTGATGTCTGACACATTCTCACCAAATCTTAGGTAGTCTTCCACATTTCCCAATTTTTGACCGTATCATTCTTGTTTTTATTCATTGTTTATGCCATAGGTTTATATATACATTTTTTAGTAACTCCATCAATTATGACATTGTACATTGAGATATTTAATTATGTGAGTGTCATTAATTACATACACCGTACGTCGTTTGTTGATATTAGTTGGTTATCACCGTTGGTTGTTGTGAAGTTCAGTGATAAGACAATTACTTTGCGTATATTCCATAGATAAATATATAAGAGACAACATAAAGTTATTCATGTCTAATAATGCATGGGATGGAATTCAAATTTTCAAGTAACCCATCTTTTTTAATTTTTTTTTTTAAGTAACCCATTTTGAAATAAAAGTTATATATTTTTCTTCAAAGTGCTTCAGTGTGTTTGCTAATATCATTAACTTTTAGAGATCTTTCCAATCTCTCTCCATTCAAACAATGGGCAGAAAATGCTTGAATCTTACTAGATCCAAATTCGAATACGAGACTAAATAGACGAACAAAATTGCAAGAAGCTAGTTCGCAATGTGAGTTTATATATAGAAGTTGCGGAATGTGTATTGCATAAAGTATATATATAGACTATAAAATAGATGGCTCTGTCTCAACTTTCAGCTTTCAATTTTCAATAAAGACGAATATTTGCAGCATTCGGATTCCTCTCTTTCTCCCCCCAAGCTTTAAGTCACATTGTTTCACATGCCTCATGCATGGGAACAATGTGCACAGTGCACATACATGTACGTGCACATCTCTATTTTTTTCATTTCTACACATGTGAACTAGTGTGCGTGTTACGTTGAATACCCATTCGCTCCTCTAGAATGCAAGCACGTATTCGCGACAAACAGAAAATAAAGTGGGATCATATTGTAGATATTTGCTTTAAAATATATATCCCCTGGTTTCTTCGGATGTTAACTTATAATCTAGATTTTAAAAACACCATATAAGTGGTTAAACTTTATCCGAAAAAGGAAAGCGGTTAAATCTGAATTGGTCATTTAAAAAAAAAAAAGTAAATAGAAAATGGGCGGCGCATAGTAGAATTTTGGTCAAATGTCAGGCTAACAAGCATCCTTAAAGTGTGCAAGGATGTCTTGTTTGTTTTCTTTTTAATTTCTCCCGTATAAAATAAAAACGGAAAATCTCTAGCGGTTTATATAGATATTACCGAATTTCAGAAGGAGAGTCTATTATGTACGTACATGCTAGCTCTTAGCAAAATAAGAACAAAAAATAATTGGCAGTCGACAAAAAAAAAATATTAAGAGAGGCAATGAAAGTAGATCGTAATATCTGAAAAATAAGAAACCTTAGCATATACATCCAAGGAAATCTGATGATTAAGGCGCTATTAACCGTACATTAAATTTAATTACGGAGGACTAAGTAGAATTGAAATGGACATCGGATTCCTAGAAGCTATTCGTTGTAGCCTTGTAGGCACACGAAGAAAATATTGTAAAAGAAGATGAAGAATGGTTTTAGGGTTCTAGAAAAGCTGGTTCAAATATCTGTAGTGAGGCCCCACACAATTGTAGGAATCCCAAGCAATTTAGTTAACCTCTACTTAACGTTATTATTTCAATTATGGTTAGTTAATGGTAAATTAGTAATTCTCAATTAACCCCCAAAAAATCTCAATCGCTTTTTGTTTGCACACGTGTGGCGATCGCATTAATACATATATATATGGAAGAGCTTCCACGAAAAAAAATGAATTCCATCGATTTAGTATTAAATTTATGACAATAGTTTAGATATATACGTCGCGTTAATGGTGTATATGCAATAAAAATTCACGTCTTAACTTAAGAAACTAAGAGAAGACTTTTTAAAAAGTTTTTTTCTTTCCGAACTTGTTATAAAGAGTAACTGTTTAGGGTTTTACCTTGTGAAAATTTGTTTTCAAGGAAAAGTAAGAAGTTTGATTTTCTTTTTCTTTTGAGGAAGAAGTTTGATTTGTGGAGGCTTAGTCATAAAATATATCATATTGTCTTTAAAATTGAAGTCTTCTTTTGTTAAATAAAATGAGTTCCATTACTTCCATACGATGTGGGGATAAATAAAAGGCAACTTAATGATGATAATGGAGCGGCATGATACCCAATACCACGAGCACGGCCTAGCTAATTGTAGCATATAGAAGTGTATAGAGATTAAATTTAAAAATATTAATTGTTAGACTAGGAATTGGTCAAAAGTTATACATTGTTATTAGAAAATACGACCTAAATTTTGTTAACTAATCTTTTTAATAGATAAGATTTCTGCATGACAACAAGTAATATTGATTTAATGGTTTAATCCTCTAAAATTACCATTAGCATGACCGAAGTTCGAATTCCTATAAGCAGAGTTGAAAAATGGTACATGAACATTGACTGAGAAAACAATAAAATACCAATTTTCTTCGTAATTTCAAATATATTTCTACAGTTTAATGCGAATTAAGATAAAGTATCTGGAATGTTATCTAGTTTGACGTTCGTGTTATGTGTTTTCAAACATATTTATATAGTGTAAATATATTGCGCTAATTTTTTTTTTTTAAGATCTTATCTAGTTTGATGTTCATATTGTGGATTTTGGTGTCCTAGTATAAATAAGAAAATCATTCATTTTATGTATATATTTGTTTATGTTATGGTTAATCCGATGAATTCAAACTTATGTTTTTACGTCTCTTTGCCGAGATTATTTCTCTCCTAAATACTATTTCATCTGTTTAGAAAAAATGTTATTTTAACACATTTCACATATATTAAAAAACAATATTAAATTACTCTTATTAATACACTAAATTTTTTTTTCATTTTCTAATTAATACACTAAAACAACAAGTTTAAAATTGGATTTTTTGTTTCAAATTTTGCATTGAAAATACAAAATAAAACAAAAATGACATTATTTGTACCGGAGAGAGTAGCTTTTAATCCAGGAGGTCAAACTTTTTCATTCCCAAAAATTTGTTTAGCCCTATTAGTGAATTGTTAGAACTCGTTTTACATTTTTTTTTTTTTTTGTTTACCATGATGGTAACAACAAGGGGTGGAAAGATGAGTATTCTCCTTTAATATATAATTCTAGCTAGTAGCAAATTTCACACACTTTTTTATCTACTACAATTACGACACAATTTTATATTGATATATATGTCAGTGTTCAACTTGAGATCAATAGAACCCGTCACAATCGAACCACTATCATGCTAGCTAGAGTGTAAATCATTATTTTCGGACTTTGAAATCTCACCTCTATTTATTAGGTTAGAAATACCCTAAAATAGTACCAAAATTATTTTTTATTCCAAAATTAGCATTTTAAATTTAAAATTTCAAAAATATCACAAATAATTATGTAAAAATACATATTTATCCAAAATAAAATCAAACATTATGTTTAAGTTTACTATGTCTAATTTAGGGTTTAGTTTTTTTCCATTAAAAAATAATTTTTAAAATTATTTTAATATTAAATTTATGCTATTATTGTCAAAAATTATGTTATTATTGTCATTTTTAACTAGTGATGCTATATTTGTAACAGAAATTTAAAAGTATATTATTTTGGTCAATTGTCCATATGAGTTTTATATGTTCTTTAGTTACCAATTATACATGCTTGAATAGTTTCTATATGTATACTTAAAGCAAACTAAAGCCCTTTTTCTTAATAAATTGGTAAGATAAGGACTAACATTTATAAATAGAAAATGTTAAAAAAAATACATTTATAAATATAAATAAAACGAGTGGTAGTATAATAAAGCAAAAACAGCAAGACAAAAATAACAAAGTGACGTTAATGACATTTGTTTTACATTCTAACAGGCGATTAATTATTTGCTTACTTAACATGTCCCATGCAAAATTATTTATTTTTGTTTGTTTTTGACTTGACTTCGGATCATTTACTTAAACCGCGTCATAATAGTGTCTATTTTTGCTTAGCTAAAACCAATTCGCACTTAAAACCTCAAGTGGATAGGATGAATAGAAGAAAGTTCCAGGATTTGTTTTTTTTTTTTTTTTGGTAAGAAAAGTTCACAGGTTTGTCTGAGTTTTAAGATAAAAAAAAAGACTTTGAGAGATTGAGTTGTAAAGATAATTCGACTGATCATCCAAAAATACTGAGATATCTAATAAACATTAATAAAGCATATCCAAAATTAAATTGTACTTACTACTACAATCATATTTTGGAGCAATTGTTAATCGGGGTTGAACAATTGCGTATACGTAAATTGTATTTGTAATTGTTATTAGTATTACATGGTTTAATTTATCTTATATAGGAAATCTCGTACTCATTTATTTTCAACAGAAATCTCTTCTTTCTTTTTCTTCTTCCAAAAAAGAAAAAAAAATGATCTAATCATAAACCGAGTCGTGAAGTCGGGCGCGTGAAGGATCACGTGCGGTGACTTTTTCTCCCCAAACTCTCTCTCGTTTATCCTCATATCCCGATGGTTCTTTCGACAAATCCAGCGTCGTGAGGGAGCCATCTTCCTTTTGTGAACCGGCGGCGCTTCACCCGTGGAAGGGAGTGCTTCTCCGGTAAGTTTTGGGGTCGTAGGCTGGCTCTGCGGCGGCGAGGCAAGGTGTTTCTGTGGTGACGGCTGAGACTCCTCGTTCCGGATCTGCGAGGACGAGATGCGGCGAGGCTTCTCTCCCCGGAGCTCTTGTGGAGGCGTCTCTGTTTAGGTCTTTTGGGGCGTTGAGGTGGCGGATCTGAAGTCGCGGGTTTGGGCGGCGGCGGGTGGGCTCGAGGGAAATGGTTTATCGGATGTAGCGGTATGTGGTAGCGGATCCGCCATGGGGACGGCGGTGACGCGAAGCGGCAGAGTTTTCGCGATATCTCTGCCTCTCTATGAGTCTTCTTCCCCCCCATTGTCCGGCGTTTCTCTCTCGTGGAGTAGGTGAGGCTCTTGACGGCCATCTTGTTCCTTTTTTCGTTTCCCAGGCGTTGTAGCTAGTGGCGGCGGTGATTGATCTTGTTACCACCCACCCTAGGCGGAGGTCATGTTCCGCTCCGGCATGCTTCTTTGGCGTTTCGTTCGTGGAGAAGATCCTGGATCCGCGTGGGGTTGCTTGTTCTAGATTTGATGGAGCTTGTAGGGATGAGGCGGATCCTAGCTATGGTGGAGCATTGGCGGAGTTGACTGGTGACGATTTCTCTACGGCGGCGTTAGGGTTTTCTCGGTTTTGGTCCGGTTCTGCGTTCGATTCGTCTTTGGTTAGGATCCGGTTTATAACTTCATTTTTTATTTGGTTTAGTATCTTTAACCAGGCTCATCTAGGTTATTATGGTTCGGTTTATTTTTTGGTTTACTATTATTGTAATAAAAATAAAACAAAAAACCCCAAAAAAAAATACAGTCCCCGCATAATAATATGGTGGTAGCCACGTGGAGGTTAGTGCCTTAGTGGTAGAATTTGGAGACCGTGCTCCCACTTGGCATGATGAGATCATAAAAAGAGAACCCCACGAACGTTTTCATCTCATTAGAACTATATAATCAATCTCTTTGGGAACTTGGGCCATTCCTCCAACAACTAACACCATCAGTGCCCACTTTTATACTTGGTTTAGTTTTGTTTCTAAATTAGTTAAAGTTAATGTATGGCGATTAATGTTTCAGTTATGTTTTAAGTCAAGGCACTGTGTTTTTTTTCCAATCAATCAAGTTAGTATGATATTTTTAGTCACCACTCTTGCCGTTGCCATCTTCACGTACTATTTTTTTTCTTTTTTAAAACCATCTTCACGTACTATTGCATGCACTTATCCTGGATTATACCTAATAGAAAAATTGGTAGAAAATCATTATCCAAAATGTATATATCTCATTTTTTCTATATAAAATTATTATCCAAACTTTATATATCTCATTTTTTCTTTAGAAAATTATCATCCAAAATTTATATAGAAAATTATCATCCAAAAATTGTTAAAAAGTTGGAAAAATGAGGTGTCATTGCTCAAATATTTTAGGCTTAATTTATATAATGGATTAAAATTTAAAATATTTATCAAAAAACTATAAGCTAGTAAAAACTTGGAAAAATGAGGTATCACGGCTCAGTTCTTTTCCTTTTGATGCATGCTAGACCATACATTGTAGTGTTGCTTTCATGATGGGGATAGGATGGAACTTTTAGAAAACAAAGCTAAACAAAATATCTATACTTAGATATAATTTTTGGGTGAATTAGAAAAAAGGGTGTGTTTGAGTTTATAATTTGGAAAATGTGTGTGTTTGAGATGGGTAGTAAGGAGTTGGGTAATTTTAAATAGTGATATTTTTTAAATGACAAAAATACCCATATTAGACACATGAGAGAAAAAGAAAAAAAAAAAAAATAGTGTGAGAGAGCGTGAGTCACACGGCCAAAGAAAAAATGAAGGAGAAGACAGATGGCGTGAGAGAGAGGAAAAAAAAAATATTTTTATTTAAAATTTTTTTTTCTCTTTCTTCATTTTTAATATCATCTTTCTCCCTTAAATCATTTATTCTTATATATTATTATAAACAATGAAACATTTAATAAAATACATATACAAAATATATAAATTTTTTTTTACACATTTTAAAATTTGAATTTTTTAAAACGGACAATATTTGAATTTTTGCAGAATACACAAATATGAAGTGTACGCATATAAAATATACACGACTGAAGTATACACAAATAAAGTATACACCATTAGAGGGCATTAGAGGTATACACCATTAGTGGCGTACACCATTAGAGGTGTACACCATTAGAGGTGTACACCATTAGAAGTGTACACCGATATACGGTGTGTGTACACCGATAAATATGGTGTACGTACACTGATAAATACGATGTACGTATGGTGATATACGATATACGTACGGTTATATATGGTATACATACAGTGATCTATGGTATACATTCGGTGATATACGGTATACGTGCGGTGATATACGATATACATACACTGATAAACTACATATACACCGATATATACGTAAGGTGATATACGGTGGTGTACGTACATTAATAAATCGTTAACCATCTTTAAATCGATGTGTACTTATCTAAAATAAATCAAACGAATTTTTTTTTTCTTAGTATTAGTTTAGACTTTGACTGAATTCAATTTAGTGTACATTTATAATGAAAATATGAAAACATACAATTGAATATGAAAACATACAATTTAGTGACTTAGACTTTGATTGAACTCAATTTTCTGTTTGTACATTTATTATGAAAATATTCAAATAAAACAACACATATATACAATTTATCTTAAAAATATACATTGACAATTGAATATAAATATAAATTTACAACATTGTTCATAGGAAACATGAAACGAGAACAAGGGAAATCTAAAATCTCTCTTTATTTCCAAGAAAATCTAAGCATTATAAGGGAAACAATAAATTATTCAATTGTTTTGTTGTGTTCTTTTTTCTTTTTCTGGATTGTAAATTCTTAAATTGATTCATTTAAAACAACAAACAATATCAGTGTACGTATGGTGATTGACGGTGTACGTATAGTGATATACGGTGTACGTACACCGACAAAATGAAAACATTTCCAAGTTGTTACTCCACCTATTTGTTTCCACTAATAAAACTGTTTCAAAAATGCATTTTACTACTTTGTTCGACGAGCCTCCCTGCAAAAAAAAACAAAAAAACAAATAATTCATGAAATGCATCAACACAAACAAACAACAAAGAATCAACGAGAACATTTAACTTCATAATGTAGTATTACAATTATTTTAAGATTTTATAGCTACAAAAGTTTAGTTTTTCTTTTTCTTAGTATTGGTTTAGATTTTGAAATTCAATTATTTGTATACATATATTTTGAAAATATACAAACAACACATACAAAATTTATCTTAAAAATAAAATTGACATTTGAATTTTCTAGATTCTTAGATCCAAATCGATGACCACAAACAAACAATATGAATCAGATTCTTATTCTTAAACCAAATCGATGACCACAAACAATTTCAGCAAATGTGTTTTACTCTAAGCAGACACCTAAACCCATATCGAGGCTTACCTGCGACTGGAAGACGGAATTGAAAGGAAAATTGGGCATCCCCGCGAATTGGCAACACAACTCCGATCGGTGAGAATCTTCCCCAAGTCAATGTCGAATAAATTTTAACTCCGCTAAGGTCGGTTCTTCCGCAACTCGAGCCATCATCTGCGGCGTTGAACGAAGTCACGATCCCTAAAAGCTTGATGCCTCCGCCGCCATAACCATGGTTAGATTAAACTGGAGAAATTCGAACGATGGAGATATAGCTATTATATGGATCTTCTCTGTAATGGCTAAAGCTATGGCCTTTTGACCAAATCTTATAAAAATTCAATTTATTGGAATATCCAATCAAATCAGATTACCCAGATTTCTGCTTTAAAGGAAATGAGAAATTAGATTTCGACGAGGAAGAAGATGATGTGAGAGAATTATTTTTTTGTTTTATTTTTATTTTTAAGTGTGATAATGACATTGAATTGTAAATAACTTAAGTTTGGAAGGATAATAAAGAATTTTCAAGTCAAAAACTACCCATTTAGCAAAGGGGATATAAAACACACCCTTTTAAGAGCATCTCCAACCCCACTTCATTTTCTACTTCAAACTCTATTTTGGAGTAAATTTCTCTCCAACCTCATTCCATTTTCCACTCCAAAATGGAGTTTCTCCATATTCTACTCCATATTTGAAGTAACTCCATATTCTACTCCATTATGGAGTTGGACTTTTTTAATTGCAAATTGATCCTTTAAATATTAAATATTTATATTTTATACTTTTTATTAATTTATCAATGTATTTGTCTAGATTAACGTATTCCAAATAGTGATAGATATTGGAGTCATGCTTTTTTGACTCATGCATGTACGACTTTCTAGTAGGATGGCAATTGGTTATTTGACTCATGCATGCAATTTTAAAAAAAAAAACGTAATATATCAACTTAGAACTTCCAAATTTTTTTAGACACCCGACATTTGTTGACTCATGCATGCAATTTTCAAAAAAAAATTAATATATCAACTTAGAACTTCCCATATTTTTGAGACACCCAACATTTTTTGACTCATGCATGAAGTTTAGTTGGAGTTACAAAAAAAAGCTCGTCTATTAATTCCTAGAATAAAGAAATGAGCCAATATGCACAACCTTGGTATTCTAATTCTATTTTTTATGTCAAATAAGTTGGTAGAACACAATAAAGTTGTTCAACGGATAGTTTAATTCCATAAAAATATACTTTACGTATTATATTAATTATGATATCTTTTAATAAAAATATATCATCACATTCCTATAAATATCACTTGAACTCTATGTTTTCATTACAATCCAATAAAAATTTCTTTTACACTTTATTCATCTTGTTTTTGTTCTCTCTTTCAAAATGAATTTCAATTCTAGAAATCTACCAAATTTTTATTTATCATCATCTTCTTCAGATGAAGATGAAAATATGGAAATCATCAATAATCTCGATCATGAAGAAGAAGCGATATATCTTGCTATTGCTAATAACAATTTGGCCATCCAATTCCTTCTCTCTCAACAAGAAAATCATGTGATCCATGGTGGCTCCGTTCCTGGACGTTCTTTCATCCACCGTGATCGAGAAAGTCCACACTATAGATTGTTCAACGATTATTTTTCAGAAGCACCAGTTTACAATGAAGCTATGTTTCGCAGAAGATATTGTATGTCTCGATCCTTATTCCTTCGTATTATCGATGCAGTTGAAAGCCATGACAACTATTTCATTCAACGAAGGGATATAATGGGTAGACTTGGATTATCTTCCTTTCAAAAAGTAACGACCGTGTTTCGGATGCTAGCATATGGTCTTCCTGCAGATGCCACAGACGAGTACGTAAAGATAGGCGAGTCAAAAACAATCAAAAGCATGAAAAGATTTTGCCGAGCCATAGTGGAAATATTTTCAGAGCAATACCTACGGTCACCAACACCTAATGACATTTCCAGGCTTCTTTACATTGGTGAAAAACGGGGTTTTCCAGGAATGCTTGGTAGCTTATACTGCATGCATTGGAAGTGGAAAAATTGTCCTACCGCTTGGGCTGGACAATATGCAGGTCGTAATGGCTCACCTACCATAATTCTTGAAGCTGTGGCAGATTACGATCTTTGGATATGACATGCATATTTTGGAATGCCATGCACTAATAATGACATCAATGTGTTGGAGTCTTCCCATCTTTTCTCCAATCTTGCTCAAGGTATTGCTCCTCCTGTCCATTATATTCTTCAGGGAAAAGAATATAATATGGGTTATTATCTGGCTGATGGTATATATCCAAAATGGTCTACCATTGTGCAAACGATTCACGAGCCAAGAAGTCCAAAGAACAATTTTTTTGCTACACAACAAGAAGCATGCAGGAAAGATGTAGAACGCGCATTCGGAGTTCTCCAATCTCGGTTTGCTATTGTGAAAAGACCGGTTCGTTTTTGGAAAAAAATGTGTTGCATGACATAATGACTACATGTGTGATTTTACATAACATGATAATCGAGGATGAACGTGATCTCGAAGCACCAATTGGAGTTGGAAGAGAAGTTCCACCTCGAGAGGTCCAAATAGTAGATGATGATAATATCCTATTCCAAGAGTTTCTTGGTCGATTTAGAGCAATCAAAGATAAAGAATCTCATTTTTTACTTTGAAATGCACTAATTGATCATTTGTGGAAAAAATTTAGTGTCGGTGATGTTTAATGATATTATGCAATTTTCTTTATTTAATAAATATTAAATATTATTAAATTCATAATTTATAAAAGTTTTGCAAAAAAATAGATTAATTTGTAACTTTTAGAAATAAAAGACATTATTAATAAAATACAAAAATAATCTATTTAGAATATTCTTTTTTGGAATAAAAAATAGAGTTATACATTGGAGCAAAACACAATTCCATTTTGAAGTAACTTCATTTTAAAGTAAAAAATAGAGATATACATTGAAAATATCTAATAAATTAAAGATTTGTACACCAATTTTCCCACTTTTCTCATAATTTTTTCCATAAATTATACTGTGTGGGTGGAGAAAAATAAACTGATATTGTCAGGGAGTTGGTCAAAAATGTTTGCTACAAAGTCCGCATAGGGTTGGCCATAGCCTTGGGGAAAAAAAAAATCTTTCAATCTGGACCCCTTTCCATATTCTTATTATACTTCCAATATTATTTATCATAAATTCACGTAAATATAAACCCACCATAATTTGGCATCAATAATGTGTTTGTATTATATTATTATAATTACATTAATCTTTCTTAAGTCATTTAATTGTATTATTGATGTAGGATGTACCAATAAGTGATCAAAACGTACTTCAAAGGTTTGTATGTATTAGAAAGTTATGTCTCTTTTATAACTTTGTTTAGAATATGAAATTCAAAGTTGAACGTTTGACTGATGTTTAATCATTAACGAAGACATATATGTTAATCAGATACAAATTAATATTTGGAGATGTTGCAATGAAACGAAATGATTCAGCGATTTAAGGTCTAAAATAAATTATAATATTGAAACAGAAAATGACGAATGGATCCATTTTTAATCGGTCTAGAACCTTATAAGATCTAGAACCGGATTAAAAATGAATCCATTCGTCATTTTCCAAAACCTTAAAAACAGGACCATGCCAGACCGAAACACAACGAAATGGGTTGGTACACTACCACACTTTGAAAACCTTGTCTGTTACAAACAAACTAATTAAATTAATATATGATGTAAGAATATAAATTAACTATCTTTTTAATTACATAATTAAACGTAACATTGAAGAAGGAAAAGAAAAATAAAATAAAAGTAGAGAGACTCAGCTATTCATAGTTGTGGCTAGATGATGATTTGGTAAAGCTGCATTAGTTTGGGTATAACACTGTGCAATATATATATATATATAGATGTATTATAGGTAATAGGCGCTACACAAAATCATTAGGTGTTGATCCAATAAGACTGTAAATGTGATGGAAGATGTCTGTTCACTCTCAATCTCAGTAGATCCAGAAAAAGCCACACAAAATGGCATAAAGAATTGAGAACGACCCATGTTGTGGAGGGAATACTTTTTTTCTCCCCTTTTTAAAATCTAAATTTTGAACATATTTAAGACAGATCAATCCTTAATAGATATTTAATTTGTACATTATATTTACATGATCTTCTACACTACAACATGATTAGCTTAACTCGACTTTCTTTATTTGTGTTTTTTTTGTCGGAAAAGTCTATTAAAAAAAAAGACACGTTTAATCCATGCAGCTTGTTTGTTCTGATAATTGATCGAAACTCGGTTTGTTTCTTTTAACGTTAAATTCTTCTTGATTAATTATTTTCAAATTCCATTATGTCAAACGTTGTCACATA